>JAVTVY010026345.1:0-106153 GCA_036873755.1 Hanleya hanleyi | reverse complement strand
AATTGCAATATCCTAACAACATTTATGTACATCCCTGAAATTTGGGTAGGGATTTTTACTATTGGATTCGAAATGTTATTCTGTGTATTGTCCAAGTCCTACCCGACAGAAAAGCAGTCTTATGTATCCAATAGAAAATATGACATATTGATGGAAAAACGGTCAAATCTTCTCAGCCAGAAATAACTTATTTAAAATAAGAAAACCATTTCAATATTCGGACAGCATTACTATTGTTGCAGTGTTGATAAAGTGAAAAATAGTTAATATTTTATCAACAATTTGGACGCTACGTGAGGATATGGTATATATGTCTGAATCTGACTATATATATATTTAAAAATTATATTTAAAAATTCTGTAAAACCCCAATTTTATAGCTATGCGTTTTTTCTGTTTCTTTCAGCCGCAGGTCCTACTACTCGTAAGTGTACTAACAACTTCTCTTCATTAAAGTCCAAAAAGTGCTATATATAGCATTCTACTTTCTACATGTTCATCACACTGACAATTCAAATTGTACATTAATATTAGAAAGTGGGGATGAAGGTGGATAGGTAATTTCAAGGCGACTCGTGTTTCTGATAGCCATATTTGAGGCAAAGTGAATAGAAAAAGAAAATATTAACGGAAAAATAAAAGATGTGAAAGTACATTAGAATTGGATAAAATGTGTTCCCCGAAATTCAAGGTAATTAGGTCATCACGAAAGAACGCTGGCAAACCGGTCGGACAAGTTAACATCTTCTCGCCCTGAAGAATAGCCCGCCGACCCTGCATTCTAATTCGATTTCCTGATATACCATTCTTCTAGAAAACTATTGAGGTATTTTAAGAAAATGACATTTTAAAATAGCGAATTTGTGGAGTTTTTTTCTACAAACAAAACCGGCATGTTCCATAGAATTCTATCCCATATACATGAATTGGAGGAAAGTTGTAGGTCATACACAATCCAAGATTATGCAAAAATAAAAGAGTTTTATCCGCTTCTCGAAATATAATAAAACCAGTTGATCTCGATCATCTCCCGAGAGATATCGACCATCTCCGGTGTGATATCGATTATCTCCGCGCACTCGACACGGGCTCGTATACATGTAAGTTCTACTGACTCGCCCAGCACTGGTAGGAATCCATATTTGCATCCATGTTGAAAGTCCTTGTAGGCACAATATCACGTCGAAACTCCGAGCAGCGCATGTCAGATGTAGGACTCCCATTGCCATGGAGATCGGCTTGAGATGAAAAGCCAAGATAAACATCTTAAATGGCCAATTTCCACTATAGTTCAAGTTAGTCTCTGGACAGTGCTGTCTGGCCCCGGTGTCGGCGACACTGATGGACAGCACGTGGGCTACCGTCATCTGCGGGTTGTTCCTTTGATCTCTTCCCTATGTTTATAACATGGGGCGGGTTTTTTCGACTGTTGATAACTGGTGTAAATATGATAATATGGATAATACATCCCCACCATTCCAAGAAAAGACCAACAAGCTTACAATTATGATAACCCTGGCAACTTCAGGTCGAAAATATACCAGTTATCATCAGTTGAAAACCTCGCTCCATGTTATAAACATAGAGGAGAGTCCAAGAGAACAACTCGCAGCTCACAGTGGTCCACGTGCTGTGCCCCAGTGTCGTCGACACCAGGGCCAGACAGCATTATCCAGGGATTACCTTGAACTATAGTGGGAATTGACCATTAGACGAGAACCTTCGGGGGTAGACCCAAGGGAATATTCAATTCATTTAGATATATATTTTATCTCTCGATAAGGGAGAAATACAACGAGAACTATGTGAGCATAGACCCATCCTATAGTATGTGGTGTGGCACACGTCGGCGGATCGAGGTTTACAGCCGAGAGCTGTAAAATCACTACACCATTAATGCGCGAGGTCAGATGACTTCGATGGTATCAGCCTGGCGGTCGCGAATGCTCTGGAGCGATATCCACCATCGCCGGGGTAATATCCGATACTTTACGATATTGTTCTGTCTTCTGGCGAAATACAATCAATCTTTATTTGCTTCAGCATAACATGCTGCTTGTACGGCAACAATACAGTTCACAATAGGACAAGTTCAGGAAATCCAGTGAATTGAATGCTTTTGATACTACTTTCAAAGTATTTGCTTCCTGGCCCCGAATTCAATACGAATATGAATAACTTTCGTAACGTTTAAGAGCTACTGTAAAACTGTAATTTTGAACAAGTAGCGCATCACATGAACCGCAAAATGGTTGCTGTTTGCGATATATCTCATCTGATTGGCTGACGCCATCCACGTGATGTTTATTTCTTGGCTTTCGAACTACCTGCCGAAGGTAGAGTCAAAATCTATATGGTGACTCTCAAATCAACCTCACTCATGTTACGCCGATGGCTACTAATTGAAAATTAATATGGCATTTTATTTCACGATTTGTTTGTATTCATGAATGTAGGCTACTGTCATCTACTGAATTAATCTGCGATGATATTCTATTGAATCTATTGTATACACGTGCGAAACTAATAAGAATTCTATGACATAACTGGAAATTTGAATTTTGTTAAATCTTTGTAATCTAACCGATGTTGTTTCATATATACCTCCATACTCTTTCCACGAATTCTAAGGATATTATAGGTTATTCAGGTTTATCCCAAAGCGTATGAACAGTTATGACCCTCTTTGAAACTCCTACACCCTGAGGCGTAACTTTTCACAAGGAAGGCCATAACTTTTCATACACGTTGGGTAAAATCTGAATAACGAATCTATTATCCCGGAAGCCTTTTTAGCCCACCATCATCAGGTGGTGGGCTGTTCAAATCGCTTTTTGTTCGTGGTCCGTCGTCCGTCCGTCCGTAAACAATTCTTGTTATCGCGATTTCTCAGGAACTACTGCATGGATCTTTCTCAAATTTGGTACACAGGTTCCCCTTGGGGTCTAGTTGTGCAAGATCCCTTTTCTGGTCCGATTCGAAAATCCAATATGGCCACAAGGCGGCCATCTTGGATTTCTCCATGAAACTTTGTTATCGTGATTTCTCAGGAACTACTACATGGATTTTTCTCAAATTTGGTACACAGGTTCCCCTTGGGGTCTAGTTGTGCAAGATACCTTTTCTGGTCCGATTCGAAAATCCAATATGGCCACACGGCGGCCATGTTGGATTTCCCCATGAAACCTTGTTATCGTGATTTCTCAGGAACTACTACATGGATCTTTCTCAAATTTGGTACACAGGTTCCCCTTGGGGTCTAGTTGTGCAAAATACCTTTTCTGGTCCGATTCGAAAACCCAATATGGCCACCAGGCAGCCATCTTGGATTTCCCCATGAAACTTTACACAGGTTCCCCTTGTGGTCTACTTGTGCAAGATACCTTCCCTGGTCCGATTTCAAAATTCAATATGGCCACAAGGCGGCCGAGCTTGGATTTCCTCATGAAACTTTGTTATTGCGATTTCCCAGGAACTACTGCATGGAGTTTCTCAAATTTGGTACACAGGTTCCCCTTGGGGTCTAGTTGTGCATGATACCTTTTCTGGTCCGATTCGAAAATCCAGTATCGCCACAAGGCGGCCATCTTGGATTTCCCCATTAAACATTGTTATCGCGATTTCTCAGGAAATACTGCATGGATCTTTCTCAAATTTGGTACACAGGTTTCCCTTGGGGTCTAGTTGTGCAAGATACCTTTTCTGGTCCGATTTGAAAATCCAATATGGCCACAAGGCGGCCATCTTGAATTTCCCCATGAAACCTTGTTATCGCGATTTCTCAGGAACTACAGCATGGATCATTCTCAAATTTGGTACACAGGTTCCCCTTTGAGGTCTAGTTGTGCAAGAAACCTTTTTCGGTCCGATTCGAAAATCCAATATGGCCACCAGGCGGCCATCTTAGATTTCCCCAGGAAACTTTGTTATCGTGATTTCTCAGGAACCACTGCATGGATCTTTGCCAAATTTGGTACACAGATTCCCCTTGTGATCTACTTGTGCAAGATACCTTTCCTGGTCCGATTCCGAAATCCAATACGGCCACCAGGCGGCCATCTTGGATTTCCCCATGAAACTTTGTTATTGCGAATTCTCTGGAACTACTGCATGGATCTTTCTCAAATTTGATACACTGGTTTCCCTTGGTGTCTAGTTGTGCAATATACCTTTTCCTGTCCGATTTTGAAATCCAGTATGGCCACCAGGCGGCCATCTTGGATTTCCCCATGAAACTTTATCGTGATTTCTCCAGAAGTACTGCATGGATCTTTCTCAAATGTGGTACACAAGTTCCCCTTGGGGTCTAGTTCTGCACGATACCTTTTTCGGTCCGATTCGAAAATGTAATGTGCCCACCAGGGGGCCATTTTGGATTTCCCCATGAAACTTTGTTATCGTGATTTCTCAGGAAGTACTGCATGGATCTTTCTCAAATTTGGTACACAGGTTCCCCTTGTGGTCCAGTCGCGCAAGATACCTTTTTTGGTCCGATTCGAAAATCAAATATGGCCACCAGGTGGCCATCTTGAATTTCCCCTTGAAACATTGTTATCGTGAATTCTCAGGAAATACTTCATGGATCTTTCTGAAATTTGGTACACAGGTCCCACATGGGACCGGATACCTTTTGTTGGTCCGTTTGGAAAATCCAAGTTACGCTTCAAATTAATACGGTATTCCCGAGTTGTGACGTTGCATCACAAGAGTAGGCGGATCAAACGGTGGGGGCGTGTTCTATATATTGACTATAGAGAATATTCATACCTTCACCTTCTATACCAAGGAGTTCAAATGATTCCGAATTAAAATGTATTTCTTCAATTTTAAATCAGTTTACTTTAGTCCATGCCATTGAAAGTGAACTGCCCCCACCGTTTCGTCTGCCGACGGGTCGGCTACACGAAGGGACGTCACTCTTGTGACACAACGTCACAACTCGACAACTGTAGACTACTGCGTGTTTCGATCCAAGAGAGATAAGCAGGATTCAGACACTTTCAAAGTTTCAACATTACTGCACAGACCGGATCCCTTCAGTATTAAGTTTTGTACCATCTTACTATTTTCGAGCATGGTATCTTAAAAGAGATAACCCAAACTAGCCCAGTAAACAGAACAGAAATAGCATTCATTCCTCATTATAAAGTCTTAAGTATATTTCATAGTTGATGCGAAAGTGTCAAAGACATTTGTCTTCGTTTCCAGTACCCAATGATGACACGTGCAAAAAAAAAATACTACAAAACGAAGATGAAGGATCCTCTGGACATTCACTTTCAGACTAACTTTGCTCATTTCACTTGTACTATACAACCGACATCAAGTACAGTTTCTAGAAATCTTGAAACTCTTGAAACTTAGAAAGATAATATCTTGATGTTTTCCAGTGTCCCTTTTCGATCTTTTTCGCTCAAATTCGAAATTCTGCAAACAAAATTACAAATCATTCGTTTGTTCTTAGTAACAATGGACCAAAAAAAATCCTCTTGTCATTAGCTTACAAGTATCGTACAATGGTGGGCGCCAAGATCCTTCAGGATCTCTCGTTTAAATTAAGATGTCGAATTATAGCGTTGAAGGGGTTATTTTTTTGAAACTTTATCACTGGAATTCAACATATATGCGCCTGTCCGTTTACGGAACCGGTCTCCTTGTTGACAAACCCGTTGCCCACGCGAGTACTGTTGGCGCGCAACACTAAAGCCGAGCTGTGTCACTGTTCTATTTTGAAGCTAAATATAACAATTTACAAGGTATGTGTGTCTTAAATTTTGATTGAAAGTATGCAGCAAAACTTCCATTCATCAAATATCAAAGGTTGTGTACACTATGGTATGTTGATTTCGGGAAATGATTGATCTTTGAAAGCGCACAACGCGACGACCATGGACCGTACAGGTGTGATGTCCTGGTGATTAGTGTCCCTTTTTATATCTTTTTCTACTGCAACCAAGGACGGACACTTGTCCCCAATGTGGCGGAAATTGTTCTAGCTAGGTTAGAAGATAGGGACCGGACGCTCGTAGCCACCGGACATTCTTAGCCGCCACACCGGTTTATACACAAATTAATGCCGTGTACACACCCCATGGCATTGATATATATATCACCTATCATTCATGAATACAAAATGCATCATGCACATAGAAGAGGGGGAAAATGCCATCAGGTTTTAATGAGATATATTAGGTTTGAAAGGAAGTAATCATTCTCTCTATCCCTCGTAATTTTAAATGACATTTAATTTTCATTGAAATATATCTACTTTACTGAACCCAGTCCAATAATTCCCGGACATTATATTTCATCACAATAGGCCAATGAGAGGGCATGAAACCCTGGTGTCATCAAGTACTGTACCAATTTCAGTTAAACAAGGTCGACGCGGTGTGACCGATTTTACTTGTTCCGCGTTGAAGTTTATTTTGGAATTCAACCGGCGGAATTGCTCGAAATCTACAGACAATGTTTTATTTAACCAGCACCTTATCTGAATATTAACCAATCGTAGGGCTAGCCTGTTCATAGTCCGATATATTAGGGGTACGAACATTGCCCGACAGGCTGAATCAGTGCATTAGTTCATGTTTACCATTAGAAAAGGATTTTTTCACGTCGCTGGTGATAGTGTTGATTCTTGTAAGTTAAGGGAGCTTCTTGAAATTGGGGCATACTAGGAACTGGCATAAGGCATTCCAAACAGAGTGGCATGGTGCACCGTGTTGGAACTTCTAGGAACTCCATGCCATACAGTTTGGAACTCGACAAAGGATGGCTTATGCCATACCATGCAACAACATGGGGGGAATGGCCTAACTGGAACTCTAATTCATCCAGATCAGAATACCAAACTGGGCATGGTGTATCCCGTTTGAATAACCGGCATATGCCATCCCTACCAGGGAACTCCGTTCCTAATTTCAAGAAGCTCCCTAAAGGGGTAAATATCCCTTAATAAATCCTTCCAGTGATATTGTCCTTAGCCTTATCTTGTAGTAAATATATCTTTGGCCTTTCAAGCTATCAATGTAATTAATCTGTTATATTACAGCATTTTCCTGCTACGAAAAACCGCTCAATTTCTCCACGCCTGCCATACAAGTCATATTCGCATCTTCCAATGCGGCTACAGCCCAGAACGCCCTTTCCGGCTCCGGTTCAACATGGCAATCCGCACCCGATGACCCCTCGCCAACTCTGAGATTGCGGATCTTTTCCGATGGACCAGCCATTATAACACAGGGCAGTTTTGACGCCCATGCCGGACAAATCGTTATCAGACTCTACAGAAACGGAAACGAGGTGTTCCAAGGGGTAAGATTAAACAGTGTCCTCTCTTGTATGCTGAAATGATATGTTACGTTTACAAAGGAAAAACTCTTTTATGTGTGACGGTCAGAATACCCCTTTATCATATTTGATGGACAATTTCTAAACGTATATGGACCATGATTAATATTTTGCAGATGTGCATACTTTATCTGCTTCTTATCAATTGTTCCACATGTATGGCCCTTATCCTATATCCGACCACATGTACGGCTCTTATCCTATATCCGACCCCATGTATTTGTCCGGGTTAATAATTCACGAATAATTTGAAACTTACATGGTACATTCTTAGTATTAGTATAATGGTAGAAGTAGTGCTTATCTGCACTATCAGGTTTGAAAACTAGTATCTGTTGTACATTTTTGTCTGGGTCTTATTTCAGAATGTTTGAAACTTAATTGGTATACATGCTTTAAACGAAACGACGAAACCTAAATCCTCAATGTTCAAATCCCTGTATTGCTTTCAGCCGTTTGTATGCTTTCAGGCTGATGGAACAATGCACCTTTTAGGTGATACATTAGGTTAGGAGGAAATATTTATTTACCCTATGCTCCGTGATGTTAAATGACATTTCATTAAGGTGGCTCCCTGGTTACAAAAATGAGTATTCTGCGCAGCTCTTCGCGCATCATAATTACCTCCCTTGTAATCGTACTCTTGTGAGTGAATGGCTAGAATGAGATACATTGACAGGCAGCGTTTACGTTTCAGCGACTCGTTTTAGTAAGCAATTGATAAATTTTCCCTTGTTACGCCATGACGTCGAATGGCAAACTCTTTTTTGTCTTGCCATTTGTCGACGTCAGGACGTTGCATTGTTGGCACTTCATGAAAAATGGCGGGAAAAGTTATGGGTACAGGTGGCTTCAGAGCCCTATTCATGCCCCTTTTTGTTTGGCGACCTACATTAACATTTACTTATTCAAAAACTACATGTTCCAAGGAATGTATAAAATAAACATGAGAAAATCGACATGACTTTTGAACATTTTAAAATCAAGTATATCTCAAGTGTTGGGCGTTTTACATATTATTCACATTGTAACAACTTCCCAAAGGCACACGTTATTCAAGCTGAAATTTAGAAAAAAGTAGTACACTATGCCCAATTTTTTATATCAATTTCTGATATAGGATGATCTTGGGGAGCTATACAAAAAATATTTTAAAAATGACATGACTTTGTACCGAAACCAGGGAGCCACCTTAAAGGAAATCTACTTGAATGAAATCTGACCAATAATTCCCGGACATTGTTTCATGACAGTAGTTCAGAGATCGTTGAGACGGCATGAAGACATGGCGACACATCATTCTATTGACGTTTACGTATACATTATCCTCGAACAAAAATTGCGATGGTTTGTTGTATAAAATTGGAATTATAATTATCAGAATGTGCCAGTTTGGTATTTCTGAGGCATTTATCGCCATTGTTTCATAATTTCACTTTTCACCATTTTGAATTAATTATTCGTATTTTCTTAGTTTATTAAAATGAGTTTGAGGATACAAAATATATCCAAAACTAGGCAACTAATATCATGTAGACAGACCTCCGACAATACGATAAATTGCTGTTTGACAATCCACCATCGGCGTCCAGGTCCAGTTAGGTGTAAATTGGTTTGCGTAATGCACTCGCGGAATTTTGATCTTGAAATTTAACATCCGAACATTTTAACATTTTTGAAAGGAGAACAGTGTATAATTTGTGCGGGAGCTTATACATCAGACGTTGAGATACATGTTTTGTTGATCTATATCATTGTATATTTGTCAAATTACAGGGTTTTTCTCTTGAAAGTATGCGGAGAAAGGGTATGAAATGTTTTCCCCATTGCACAAATGAGTGGTTTTGGAGATCTTGTGTGATTGTTTTGAAATGAGCGCTCGAGAGGCATTGGTTGTTTGGGGGGGGGGGGGGGGGAAGTTGGTGATTCTGGCTTCAGATATAAAATTGCCTAAAAATGAAATAATTTTTTTAAAATCCTGATATTTCCGTTACAATATTATGCGAGATAACCTAGCTTCTCTCTTTACTTTTTGGTGGATACATGTAGCAAAATATTGAAATCAATATAAGAAATAAGTTCAGTCAGATGTGTCAAAGATGGAATGATCTTACCTCATTTGTCTTCGGAAGGCATTATGGCCGCAACTTACCATATATGAGAAAAACAATATAAAAGTCACCTCAATAATTTCCCCGGAAAAAGGAGGAGGGGGAAGTAGACAAGGAGAAGGGGAAGTATACAAGGAATAGGAAAGGAGGAGAGGGAAGTAGTTAAGGAGATGGGGTAGTATACAAGGAAGAGGAAAGAAGGAGAGGGAAGTAGTTAAGGAGATGGGGTAGTATACAAGGAAGAGGAAAGGAGGAGAGGGAAGTAGTTAAGGAGATGGGGTAGTATACAAGGAAGAGGAAAGGAGGAGAGGGAAGTAGTTAAGGAGATGGGGTAGTATACAAGGAAGAGGAAAGGAGATGAGAGTGAAGCATGTAAGGAGAAGGGGAAGTATGCATGGAGGAGGCAGAAGGAGAGGGAAGTGGACAAGGAGAAGCGGAAGTATGCAAGGCAGAAGAAAGGAGGAGAGGGAAGTGGTGAAGGAGGAGAGGGAATTATATAAGGAGAAAGGCAAGTATGAGAGGAAGAGGGAGGGAAGAGAGGGAAGTAGGCAAGAAAAAGAGAAAGTATGTAAGGAGGGGGCGGAAGTGAAAAAGGAGGAGAGAAAGTAGGCAAGGAAGACAGAAAATCAGACCAGAACGATGGGGAAGTAGACGAGCAGCGAGGGAGTAGAGGATGTGATGGAGGAAAGTAGACAAGGAGGGGGAAGTAAACAATGAGATGGGGATAGTATATAACGAAGAGGAAAGGGAGAGGAAGGGAGGAGAGGGAAGTAGGCAAGAAAGAGAGGAAGTATGTAAGGAGGAGGCGGGAGTGAAAAAGGAAGAGGGAAAGCAGGCAAGGAAGACGGAAAATTAGACCAGGGGGATGGGGAAGTAGACGAGCAGCGAGGGAGTAGATGATGTGATGGGGGAAAGTAGACAAGGAGGGGGAAGTAAACAATGACATGGGGAAAGTAGATACGGAGGAGGGGAACTAGACAACGAAAAGAGGAAACTGAACAAGGACGGGAAATAGGCGAGGATGAGAGGAAGAAATCGAGGAGGGGGGACAGTATGCAAGGAGCAGAAAAAGTAGGCAGGAGAGGGGAAGTGGACGAGGAGGGCGAATTAGACACTGAGAAGTGGAAGTGGACAAGCAAGAGAGGAAGTAGGCAAGGAAGAGGGGAAGTACACAATGACAATGGGGTAAAGTACGGGGAGAAGTATGTAAGGAGGAGGGGAAATAGACTGAGAATGGGGAAATAAGGGGAAGTAGACAAGGAGGTAGGACGTAGCCAAAAGAGATGGGGGAAGTGGACAGGGGAAGAACACATGACGGGGGGAAGGAGGAGGGGGAGTATGCAAGGGGGAGGAGGGGAAGTAGACAGTGGGAATGGGGAAGTATACAATAAGAAGGGGGAGTAGGCAAAGAGGGGGAAGTAGACAGGGGAGGGGAAGTAGACAAAAATGGCGAATTAAACAACGAGAAGGGGAAGGGGAAAGCAGACAAGGAGATGTAGGCAAGGGGGAAGTATGCAAGTAGGAGGGGAAAGTAGGCAAGGAAAAGGGGAAGTATACAATGGCATTAGGGGAGAGGGGAAGTAGACAATGAGAATGGGGGAGTATACAGTGAGACGGGTAAGTAGGGAAGGAAGAGGGAAATTAGGCAAGGAGGGAGTAGACAAGGAGGAGGGGTGGACAGGGGAAGGGAAAGTAGACGGGAAGGGCGTATTTGACAATGAGAATGGGGAAGCATTCAAGAAGTGGAAGTAAACAAGGAGGAAGGGAAGTAGGCAAGCCGGAAGGTAAAGGAGACAAGGAGGAGGACGAAGTAGACAATGAGAAGAGGGCGGTAGACAAATAGGAGGGGGAAATAGGCTAGGGAAGGGGAAGTAGATATTGGGAAGTGGATAAGGAGGATGGGACGTAGGCAAGGAATAGGGTGAGTAGGCTAGGAGAAGGGGAAAGTAGACGATATGGAGGGAGAAGTAGACAATGTGATAGGGGAAGTAGACAAGGAGTCGGAGAACTGGACAATTAGAAGGAAAAAGTGGACGGAGGGGAAGCACACAATCACATTGGGAGAAAGGAGGATGGGAAGTATGCAAGGAGGAGGAAGGGGAGTAGAAAGTGAGAATGGCGGTATATACAGTAAGAAGGGGGAAGTAGGCAAGGAGGGGAAAGTGGACAGGAGACGGGAGGTAGACAAGAAGGGCGAATTACACCATGACAATGGGGAAGCAGACAAGAAGGGGAAGTTGGCAAGCAGGAGGGGAAATAGGCAAGGAAAAGGGGAAGTACAGAATGAGATTAGGGGAAAGGAGGAGGGGAAGTATGCGAGGAGGGGGGGTAGACAGTGAGAATGGGGCTATACAATGAGAAGAGCAAGAAGACGAGGGGGAAGTAGACAGTGGAAGGAGGGTGAATTAGACAATGAGAATGTGGGAGCAGTCAAGAAGTGGAAGTAAGCAAGGAGGGAGGGGTCTAGACAAGCAAGAGTAAAAATAGACAGTGAGAAGGGAAAAGTAGACGAGGAGGGCGAAATAGACAATGAGAAGATGGCGGTAAGAAATTAAGAGGGGGAAATAGGCATGGGGGGGGAGTAAATATTGAGAAGTGGACAAGGAGGAGGGGACGTAAGCAAGGAGGAGGGAGAGTAGGCCAGAAGAAGGGAGAAGTAGACAAGTTGGAGGGAGAAGTAGACAGTGAGAAGGGAGAAGTAGACAATTTGGAGGGAGAAGTAGACAGTGAGAAGGGAGAAGTAGACAAGTTGGAGGGAGAAGTAGACAATGGTGAGGGGGAAGTAGACAATGACGAGAAAGAAGTAGACAACGAGAAGAGGGAAGTAGACAAGGAGGAGGGAGGAGTAGACAATGAGAAGGGGGAAGTAGACAAGAAGGAGGGAAACTGGACAATTAGAAGGAGAAAGTGGACAGAGGGGAAGTACACAACGGCATTGGGAGAAAGGAGGAGGGGAAGTATGCAAGGAGGAGGAGGGGGAAGTAGAAAGTGAGAATGGGGAGTATACACTGAGAAGGGGGAAGTAGGCAAAGAGATGGTGAACAGGGGAGGGGAAGTAGACAAGAACGGCGAATTAAACAATGAGAGGAGGGGAAGTATGCGAGGATGAAGGGGAAGTAGACTGAGAATGGGGGAGTATACAATGAGAAGAGTAAGTAGGCAAGGGGCGGAAAAGTAGGCAATGAGAGGAGTAGGTAAGGAGGGGTAAGTCGGCAGTGGAATGGGGGCGAATTAGACAATCAGAATGGGGAAAGCAGTCAGGAAGTGGAAGTAAGCAAGGAGGAAGGGGTGTAGGCAAGCAGGAGGCAACATAGACAGTGAGAAGGGAAAAGTAGACCAGGAGGTCAAGTAGATAACGGGAAGACGGTAACGGTAACGGTAAGCAAGACAGATGGGGAAATAGGCAATGCGATAGGGAAGTAGATATTGAGAAGTGTACAAGGAGGAGGGGACGTAGGCAGGGAGGAGGGTGAGTAGGCTAGGAGAGGGAAGCATGCAAGGTGGACGATGATTTAGACAATGAGAATGTGACATTAGACAGGAGGAGATGTAGACAAGATGGAGGGCGAAGTAGACAGGAAGGAAGGGAAAGTAGGCGAGAAGGAGAGGGAAGCATGTAAAGGTGACGGTGAATTAGACAAGGAGATGTGGAAGTAGGCAAGGTGGAGGGGAAGTAGACCTAGAGAAGGGGAAGTAGGCAATAAGGGGGAGGAGAAATTAGGCAAGAAGAGGAGAGAAGTATGCATTGGACAGGGGGAAGTAGATTCAGAGGACGGGAAATAGGCAAGGCGGGGGGAGGGGGGGGGGGGGAATAGGCAAGGAAGGGGAAGTAGACAAGGAGAAAGTGGACACCGAGAATGAAGGCAATGAATAGAGGGAAGCAGGCAAGAAGGAGAGGGAAGGTGGACAGGAAAGTAGGCAAGCGGGAGAGGGAAATGTTCATCATTACAGCCCGAGAAAATATCAGTGCCATCCGGAATGGATCGCCTATAATCTGAACATTACTCTTTCAATTTGCATGTTTGAAAGAAAAAATAGATTAATTTTACAAAAGACAAACAAAGAGTTGTCGTTTTTAACCGAGCTAAATCCATCTTGCCGGTATACAAGTAATGTTTTTTTGCGCAAAAAAATTTCTGGCATACTGACAAATAGTTTTATGATGTAAACGGTCACATGGAAAAGATTGGGTTTTGGCTTTTATATGGATTTTTTAGTTGGCCTTCACTTTCTTAAAATTTGGATTAGCTTTGATTGATGGGTCACATAACAAATATCGGCTTGGTGGAAGGTCTTGCATTTGGGGTAATAGATGTCCCAAATAAAATGTATATGAAAAAGCAAAAAAAAATATAAAAAAATTGGAGAAATTTCTGTAGTAAGGTACCAAAATTCAGAAAAAAAGATGGGAGGTTGGTATTCCACCGGGGGGAGGGGGTCAGTTATGGCACTATCCTAGGGGATTCTATGGGTGCTCCAGCGGTAAAATATAATGATAAGAGTTTTTGGTTTAGCTGAAGTGCACATGTACATCTGAGCATAGAAAGTTTGCTGCAGTTGTCAGTTGTCACTGGATTACTATTGTCCCCTGACACCCCAAGGGCAAAAGGGGGACTAT
Organism: Hanleya hanleyi; assembly: GCA_036873755.1. NCBI lineage: Eukaryota > Metazoa > Mollusca > Polyplacophora > Lepidopleurida > Hanleyidae > Hanleya > Hanleya hanleyi. Next base: position 92,071 of record JAVTVY010026345.1, on the reverse strand, counting down.
AGTATTGGGATCCGTCCATTCGTGCGTCGGTCCGACTTCGTTTCCGGACAATTTTCACGCTGATCCGCATACAGATCATGTTTTATTATATTGAAGTAGGACTCGGTCCGGGAGAAGATGCGGCAGGCTTACCTGTATATTAGCTCTTGCAAAGTCCCTCCGGCGGAGTAGTACCTCTTTTCAGTACGGCTGAGTGTGGTTGACTGGGCAGATTCTTGGCATGCTCTTTCCGATTTCCCTTTGTCCGCCTTCTAGCTTTTCATTGGCTGAGGGTCTCCGGGACTTCTCGGCCATATTCGCTGGTTCAACATGATCTCAGCGGACCTAGTCCAACCACTACCACAATATTCAAACGCAACATATAGTGGTAGGGACATACTGGCAAGAAGTCATGACCTCACAGGCCAACATTTTAACTGCATACCTAAAAACATCACAAAAACCAAAAATGATCTCAGCCAAGCTTTTATCATAGACGTTCATGTGGACATCTTGAATGACATGACCCTACGGCATCTAGCACCGGCTTGAGCGGTATTTGGTATAAATATTTAAGAGCAATGATGTAATAGCCCTATCAAGTCATCTGATAGGAGGTGATGAACTGTGTGACGGTTAGATAGCATCTGCACAAGTCCAGGTAATCCCTAAATCCTCGCAAAGGGTTTACCTGGACCTTTTTAGCCCACCATCACCAGATGGTGGGCTGTTCAAATCGCTTATTGTCCGTGGTCCGTCGTCCGTCGTTTGTCGTCCGTCAGTCCGTCCGTAAACAATTCTTGTTATCGCCATTTCTCAGGAACTACTTTATGGATCTTTCTCAAATTTGGTACACAGGTTCCCCTTGGGATCTAGTTGTGCAAGATACCTTTTCTGGTTCGATTCGAAAATCCAATATGGCCACCGGGCAGCCATCTTGGATTTCCCCATGAAACTTTGTTATCGCGATTTCTCAGGAACTACCGCATGGATCTTTCTCGAATTTGGTACACAGGTTCCCCTTGGGGTCTAGTTGTGCAAGATACCTTTTCTGGTCCGATTCGAAAATCCAATATGGCCACCAGGCAGCCATCTTGGATTTCCCTATGAAACCTTGTTATCTTGATTTCTCAGGAACTACTGCATGGATGTTTCTCAAATTTGGTACACAGGTTCCATTTTGGGTCTAGTTGTGCAAGATACCTTTTCTGGTCCGATTCGAAAACCCAATATGGCCACCAGGCAGCCATCCTGGAATTCCCAATGAAACCTTGTTATCGCGATTTCTCAGGAACTACTGCATGGATCTTTCTCAAGATTCGAAAATCCAATATGGCCACCAGGCAGCCATCTTGGATTTCCCTATGAAACCTTGTTATCTTGATTTCTCAGGAACTACTGCATGGATGTTTCTCAAATTTGGTACACAGGTTCCATTTTGGGTCTAGTTGTGCAAGATACCTTTTCTGGTCCGATTCGAAAACCCAATATGGCCACCTGGCGGCCATCTTGAATTTCCCCTTGAAACATTGTTATCGTGAATTCTCAGAAAATATTCAATGGATCTTTCTGAAATTTGATACACAGGTCCCACGTAGGGCCTAGTTGTGCAAGATACCTTTTTTGGTCCGATTCGAAAATCCAAGTTACGCTTCAAATTAATACGGTATTCCCGATTTGTGACGTTGCATCACAAGAGTCGGCGGATCAAACCGTGGGGCATATTCTATATATTGACTATAGAGAATATCCACACCTTCACCTTCCATGTCAAGGAGTTCAAATAATTCGGAATTAAAATGTATTTCTTCAAATTTTAAATCAGTTTTCTTTAGTCCATGCAGTTGCAAGTGAACTGCCCCACCCTTTCGTGTGCCGGCGGGTCGGCTACATGAAGGGACGTCACTCTTGTGACTCAACTTCACAACTCGACAACTGTGGACTACTGCATGTTTCGATCCAAGGGAGATAATCAGGATTCAGGCACTTTCAAAGTTTCAACATTACTGCGCGGACCGGATCCCTTGTACTATCTTACTATTTCCGAGCATGGTATCTTAAAAGAGATATCTCAAACTAGCCCAGTAAACAGAACAGAATTAGCATTCGTTCCTAGTTATAAAATCTTAAATATGTTTCATAGCTCATACCAAAGTGTCAAAGAGATTTGTCTTCGCTGCCAGTACCCAATGATGACACGTGCAAAAAAAATAAATAAATAAAAAATACTACAAAACGAAGACGAAGGATCCTCCGTACATGTACATTCACTTTCAGACTAACTTTGCTCATTTCTCTTGTATTATAACAACCGACTTAAGTACAGTTTCTAGAAATCTTGAAACTCCTGAAACTTAGATTATATCTTGGTGTTTTTTGGTGTCCCTTTTTCGTTCTTTCTCGCTCAGATTCGAAATTCTGTAAACAAATTTACAAATCAATCTTTTGTTCTTAGTAACAATGGACAAAAAGATCCTCTTGTCATTAGCTTACAATTATCGGACAATGGTGGGCGCCAAGATCCTTCAGGATATCTCGTTGGTGATTCAAATGAGTTCTTGAGTCGTTGCGTCTGTTACACAATCTCGTACATTTGATCCCCAGTGGTTGTTTTGAATTGGCATGTCCGTATCTGAAGCCTGCGGTTTTCGGTTTGACACCCGATGTCGATTTCAGGTAGTCAAAGGTAGTCTGGCGGGCCATGAAATTCAAACCAGTCAAAACTCAAACCTCGCTGCGGATTGGTCTGATGAGCTGCTTCGCGCTTACTGATTGGTTCGGGTTAGCGGAAACCCCTCCAGCTATTTATATCCAGAACTGCTATCGGCAACTAACCAAGCCAGTGTATCTATCCTAACCTATCGATTGATACACTGGCTCGCGAGGATGGTTAGATAGAAGAAACGGCCCAAACGGGGAAATTATTAATAGAATGCAGGTTCTTATTTAGAACACAAGTCTGTGAAACCCGACGCCGATCGGGCGTTTCATTCTCCACCATGTTAACCAAGCCTCGGGGAAGAAACGTCTACCAGCGGAATCTCACTATACACAGGTAACAATAAAACGCAACATGTAAATGTGGTGGAAATGATGCCGACGTAATTCATATGACCCACCGACAAAAATTCTTCTGAAACATTGGATAGAAATTATTCTAAATTGTGTTTTTCTTTTCCTTCAAACTGATAGTCCTACCCGGGAGCCACCCACATAACAGAGACCTTTAGCTTCGCCACCGGGCTGATTGCGGACGAAATTGAGTTCGTCATTGTTGACAAAATTACGGCAGGGATATTGGAAGCCGGAATTGGGATGATTTCGTTTGTGGCCTGCTACGAGGAAATAGGTATGACTGCAGCTTTGGGGGAAGAGTGGAGTAACACTTGACACAGAATAAAGGATAAAGTGTTGGAGTGTACACACGGGGATAATTCAATCCTTCGGGCGTTAAACTGGAATCGTTACTCTAAATGGTGATTCTATTTTATGGAACTTGGTGTTATTTCTGAAATTTTGCGCTCAAATCACAAAAAAAATTTTTTTTTGAAGATTCAATAATAAAACCTTAAGAGATTGTGCCTTTAACTTAAACATTCGTGTGTACATGACATTCATTTTTCTGTGTATATTTTATCTGTAGTCTTTATGATTTGTGTACATCTTTTAGGCAAATTTACCACAGTGATTGTACATTTGGTTTACAGTTTGTATACTTTTATGCAAAGTAGTTTTGAGAGTGTCGATAGACGTTTGAAATACGCGACATGTCGGTCGTCTGAAAGTGGCAAGAAAGAAGAGTTATTGCTCCTTTTCCGGGCAAGATCCTGATATATTAATGCCTCGCGAAAATCGTCGTCGTAAGTTTGTTTGTGTACATTGCCAGAAGCTAACAGGTACATTAAAATCATTGAACTGTTCTAGAATGCAAGAACAATGAAGAAGTCATACGAATAATTATTAGAAATATATTTTCCCCAGTCCGTCCATGCATATACTTAGAGCATGCACCATGGGAAAACTTTACTCAGGGATCGCGTTGCATCCTGGGAAGAATCATGGCGTTTTTGGCTATTTTTAGACGACCGACAAGGCGTATATGGTTATTTCAACTGTTTTCCGCTTTTTTATCATTTGATACACTGCCAACATTATTAGGTCGTTGTGAGGGAAAAAATATTGGGTCGTAGGGTATTCCACCGGTAATACTTCATGTAGGGGAGCGATTGTCTCGGCCTGAAAAGACCTGGGTACAGACTTTGTCCCCGTACTCGGTCATGCTATGCATTGTCTTGTGATCCTTACATGGAGTATGTACCAGGTAACCCAAGAATATTCGGTCAAAAATGGTGGTACTCATTCCGAAGAATTTGTACAGAATCTAACCCAACTCCGAAATTATGACCGAATATGTTTTATTTTTAAATGTACGCTACCAGAAAAATGGCGTTGGCCCAACACCCTTTGTTGTCTCTGAGGGTTGGTCAACACCATAAAGTGGTGGTGAGAGATGATTTTGACCAATGTGAACAATGAAAAATGGTGTTGAGGGCAGTTTAACACCAAAGGGTTTTGAACATGACACCATATCTTAGTGTTAACTGATACGTGCTATAGTAATACTGGCTCAGCACCTATTAACGGTGTTGGCCAACATCAATAAAGGGCGTTGGTGATATATTGTGTCGATCTAAATTCCTTTTTTTGCGTTGATCAAAACCATGTTCCTGACTGCGTATAACAGAAGGTTTGTTTGCATAATGGAATTGGTTCAAAGCTACAACTTTACCGGCCATCGAGAGTATATTATCGGAATGATACAATCTATTTTCTTCGCCTGTTATCTGCTTTCGACACAAACGCCCACTCTCCCTCTGAAGCCACACAAACGCAAACATGCATGTAAAAGGGAAATATGCCAACCGGGGACCTCCATATTATTAGACCCGATAACAGTGGTTGCAGTACGTATATCCCCCAAAATTGTTGGGTCAAAAGCTTTTTTTATATATCCAAAATATGACACCTTCAATAAATGTTGTCTAAATCCATTGCTTAATTTGGTGGAATTTTGGAAGACATTGACTCGGAAAATATTAGCAAGAATCACGATGTTAACCACCAAATAGTCATATACATCACGGATCTATTACTATAATCTATCATCTATCTCATTAAAACGAAATATCTGTTACATGAAATAACATTAAATTTCCAAAATCAAAGATGTAGTCATCCTTTAAAATTCTAAATTGTCCGAAGTGGGGATCAGGAGTCTGAATTACAACACATATAAGGGAATCAAAGATGTAGTCATCCTTTAAAATTCTAAATTGTCCGAAGTGGGGATCAGGAGTCTGAATTACAACACATATAAGGGAAGTGGGAATAGGTGCCGATATACTGACAGAGCCACATGACTTCACAGTATAGTCTTCCGGTTAACCTATTCTATAGCACATATCAAGAATCTAATGATTCCTGATATGTGTTGTATCTCAGGTACGCTTGAAGTACGATTAGGCCAATTTTGAAAAGGGGTTAGATGGCACGATATATTAAAGTTGGATAAATATTAATTCCGGATACTAATATCCCAACAACTTATCTGACTGATATTGATATCACCATTCTCCTGATTTTCGACCATCTATGTTCAGGACTGATGGGCAGTTTCCGCAGTTTATCAGTTGAGTGTTGTGAAGATTATTAGTGTGTAGGGATAATCTCCCCGTCCACGTCACTCAAAATACGCCTTGACTGATTGCCTGGCAGAAGGTCACACTGACAGACGAAAACACGTGACCGCTTTTTCTTGCACACGTCTCGCCACACAGGTTAAGAGACACTAACACACTAAACTTGATCCTCTGCAATGGTTGTGTTACAATGCATGGTGTTTGTGGAGCATTGGTTAATTTTGCTTTAATTTCTTTGCAGTGACAACCACCATCACACTCACAACAACAACGCCAACTACAACAAGTAAGTAGAATAAGCCCCTATATTTGCTGCTAAATTTGTTCGTCATTATTGGTTTTACGTCAGAATGGAAGACAAAACGCTTGTTAGCCGTTTCGATATCAGCTGGGATTCAATATGACAGACCCCAGATAATAGAAATTGCTGATCATGACAATAATAATTTTGTCTTGACATAAAAGTACAAGAGTGAATTGATTCAATGGGTCTTACAGAAATAATTAGGCATCCCTAGCGATGCCTAATGTGTTTTGTCAGTTTCTTCTTCTTCCGCCTCGTCGTCGTCTTCTTCTTCTTCTTCCCCTTTTCCCACTTTTCTTTTCCCTCGGATAACTTTTGAATTGCTTATTTAGAGTGTAAACCCCAGATTTCAATAAATGATCTTTTCTTGGAAATAAGATGCCAGGGGTTTATGAATTGGTCTATATCAACATCAGCTTTTAAAATAGTGTGTTACCGTACACGCACATATTTATAATTTGCCATATTGTAATTCCAGCGCCGACGACAACGGGACCGTTGGGTAAGTACAACATTCTTATGCATTATTTACATATATACTTCTATACTTAGCATGTAAGCGTGATTGCCATATACCCATATTTTTTTGTGGTTGAATTACTGAAGTAGGCCTATTATCGATAAAATGGTAGTCAATGAATGAAATCCGATTCTCGTCAAGCTAACTGTCAATTATTACAAGCTTCAGAGGCGGCGAATTTTAATCGTTTTTAAAGTGTTTGAATACAAATTTTGCGGATATACATTTCAACGGTTGGGTAGTGCAAGAGGCTCAGGTAGCTGGACAATTTGTTCTAGTGCTCATGTGTCCAGAAGTATAAGCTGAATGACACGGTGACGAACTACAAATTCTCATCCCTCTTGAAAACATAGATCCCCTCTATTTCTCTTTCGATATTATTGTATCTGTAGTTGAGTTTTAGAAACCAAATTATTGCGAAAATATTTTTTCTCGTGTAGCAGTCTTTGAAATTCCAATATAACCACAACACTTATGTTGCAGCGCCATCGATCTATTATGGTGATATGAAAATTAGTCTAGTTACTCTTCCTGCTATGAATGCAGTAGACAGGCAGTCACTGGCATTTTTATATGCATTATAAGCGAAGCTTACAAGATGGTGGGGCTACTCAGACAGGTGATTTGTGGGCCTTTTGCCTCACATACTTATTATTGAACGATTTATAACCTTATAACCTTGTCACGATGTGTTCAAAATATTCGAAAACATCATTATTGGGAGGCTTATTTCACTCCAGCAGAAAAGCGCAAATTATCCAGGTCTTTTGAACTTGGTTCGGGCTGCTAATCCAGAGCGGAACAAATATGTTGACATTTACCAATATGACTACTTCGCCCTATCCAGCAAAAGCTCACAATCGTCCCCAAGACTAACTGGAACATTGTATTGTGTTCGCTGTACAACGTGTCCAACATATTAATGAACAGGAATGGTTTCTTCCTATGGACCCTCGTCCGATTCGGCATCAGATCGGGTAAAGCCGCCATGAACTTGGTTGGCGTGTGGTACTCGGCTTCCGGTTGGGTAAAGGTATACACTTCGCACTGGGAGCTGTAAGGGTGCTACAGTCGCGTGGCATAATGGGCTAAGACGTTGTCCGGGAACAGTTCAGCTGAGCTCTTACTAGGCAGTGTGAGATAAAACATGACGACTGATATGCCCCTCATCAAGCCCTAGTATTAATTGTCATTCCAAGCCTCGGGAGATGGTGGTCGGCGTCGTGGCTGGCGTGTCATGAACCTCGATGGGCGTTTTTTCTGGGTGGCGACTTGGTTGTTTGCTGCTGCTACATCCAGGCGCAAAACTGAGGATTTACAACCATTTTCTTGTGGGACCTGCGTCTTTCAATCGTTATGCAAACGCATGGCATCCTTGAGGAGCCTGTGACTTGAGTTGAGTATAGCTATCCCACTTGCTTCTGTATCGACTTAATCCTCCACTGGAATTACTTTGGAAGATATATTCAACAATCACAAGCAGTTTCGCAAGGAAAGAGGTATTTCCCTTCCTACCACTAATACCGATATGCCAAAATTGTACTGGAGTCTAAAAATGCAAAAAGCTCCATACAAAGCTAGATTTATAACTAGTTCCAGACGTTGTACAACTAAACTTCTCTCTACTTTGTTAACAAGACCCCTGTACGCAGTTTTATAATAAGTAATTTTATAATAATTACTGTGCTTCCATTTCAAGAAACTAATATGTCGAATGGATAATTTAAGCCGTATGACGTCGGGTATTACAGGTTAGGTTTTCTGGGTATTCTTGCATTTACCAGGTTTACCCCTGTTGAGGCGTTTACTCCATCAGACGTCTGTAATGCTCATCACTTCGGATCAGATGAGTTACCTGTTTATCTGATCTGTCATCACAACTCCTGAGCTAGCTTATCTAATTCCGCTTAAGCCGGTGCTAGGCTCAGTGTGGATACTTCGTAGTCTCCACATGAACAGCTGCAATAAAACCGCGACTGAGATACTACGGCTACGTCCGAGAATTCACCGTATTCTTGGGTTTGAATGTGAGGTGCCAAGGTAGGCTTTCCTGTAGAGTCATATGGTTGCATTTTAGTCGCCAGACGTCGTCAATATTTCCCATCTTTTGCATATCGCTCCAACATAAAAACTCAAAAAGTCGTACGGAAGAACTAGATGGCAAAGAACACACCGTCTAGACATGGATCTACTTGGGATTTGTCGACTCTTTAGACTCTTATCACGTCAAGAGACGATTACAATTTTGACAGTTAGCTACCCATTTCTTGTTAGCAATATTTCAGAACGACCTGCACACGGCGTGTATATATCTCGCCTTGTAGCATTTGCTAGACCATATGCAGACTGTGCTGATTTCAATCAACGCTACAGAATATTGTTGGAGAAACTTGTCAAACAGGATTATACCACAGCGTCGCCGTTCAAATTCTGTGATAATATTATACACTGACGATCGAAGCGTGCAAGATCTCTGGTGCTACGTTCGTAACTTGTGTCTAATTCTGCTTTACTCGGGGGCTAGGGGCGGTTTGAATATCATTTGTTTACATCTCCATGATGTTCGAATGAAATGCACAGTGAAAGCTTGACAAGCGTGGCAATTCATTGAAATCAAAAATAGAGGTCAGTGAGTCGGATTTTAGGTAAAGCACATCATCATGTCTTGCTGACATGATTGAAAACTGTTGACCATATCCCGCTTGTAAACATTCATTTTGTGTTTTAATTCTTTTCATGCAGATTTGGAATTGGTGCTTTTTCAATTATTGACGCGAAAATTATTGTATGGACGAGGGTTAAATATTGAATGTCGGATCTGACGCTTGGTTCTTTCTCACTATCGCCTACATCCCACCGTTGTGAAATCTAGATAAAAGTCCTCATGAAGCGTGTTCAACGTTTTCACATAAGGTAGGATCGGGTGCGGAGATTGCAGGGATTGTAACAGGTGTGGTATCAGTAGAGCCATTTTGTTGTATGCTCTATCGCCGACCCAGAAGTGTACCTAGTAGGAGGCCTAGCATGGGGTAGCCAAAGGCGCTAATATGACCTATGCTTGATTAACGGAGTCTTCTGGGCCGAAGTAATCTCTTATCCTGTACCAGAGTAAATTACAAGCGTCTAGTCCGTCATTCATAATCCAGCCGTCGTCCATTAGAGAATATCCGCGTCCATAATCCGAAGACCTATTCCATTTTCCATATAACAGTATTAGCACCAAATTCAAAAAGACAATCATAGTATACATAAACATAGGCTTGTTTCCTGCAAGAGAGAAGACTCCACTGCACGGGTCTTCCCCGGGTTGCAGAAAAGATAAAAAGCGTGGGGCACTGATGACTTAATTGATGATCATGTCTGCTCGAGTATGGAAGCACGTGCCTACGCTATGGGTGCTGAAAACAGCCCCTTCCGACTTCGTTTGGACTGTTATGCTTCTCTCTTGCAGGAAACCAGCCTATGTTTGCGTATACTACATGTATGATTGTCTTTTTGAATTTGGTTCCAATAGTGTTATATGGAATATGGAATAGGTCTTTGGATTATGGACGCGGATATTCTTTAATGGACGACGTCTGAATTATGAATGACGGACCAGACACTTGTAATTGTTTGTGTGAAACTGAGTCCAACATCTTAAAAGTGATATTCCTTTGACTCCGGTTCAGAACAATACTCGAACATACATGATGATTATCAAGTTGATAAATGTTCTTTTCGTATTATCCCCTCCATCACAGCATAACCAAGGTGGGTGGATGTGGAAATGTTTGCATAACGCTGACACTTAATAAACTGTCTTTGCGTTTGCATCTTTCTTTGGCATGTAGATATATTGAGTCTTTTCGGGAAAGATCTGGATCCGCAGTCGGAGATGGTCGAGATGACATGCTTCAGGTCGATGAGCATATACCCGTCATCCCATCTCATCAGAGTTTCCGTGCAAACTGGGTGCGTCCGAGGTACATTTGTCTCGCCCGCTTCGGCAGTTCAGTGGTTTTTAAACACCATCCGCTGGGCGTTCAAACTGATGTTCCGATGCTCCTTGTGTTTAATCAACAATTCTGCACGATGCAGATGATGCCGAGCCAATCATGATGACTGCATTTGGTGAAGAGCTGGGTCACTCGAGAATCTGTTTCCACCGGGGGATCATCCACGACGACCAAAGTGCGTACGCCGCCTGCCATTTTTCGTTAGACCACACGACCGCAACGATACGTGAGATAGGCATCGAACGAACTGAGCCCGTCGGTCCCAGGAAGTGGCAGGTGAGGATATGTGGCCAGCGGGGTCATTGGCTGGAGTTGTATCCGTTTACTTTGTAACTCGCTCTCGCACAGTTGGGACGAGCCCACGACAGGTTTACGAGAATTCGCTGGCTGTGGATGGGTTCATGTCCGGTGAGGCTGTGGATTGGTATAATCTGTCATACCGCGGTAGGCTGGGTTGGTGTCTGCGGTGTCCGAGAGAGACCATGGCGGCGAATGCCGTCTGGCCAGCGGTCACCGGTCGAGAGGTCGTCGTCCTAGGTTGATTCAGTAGACTGATGACGACCGCCGCTTCATAGACGACACCGTATAACATTTCCAGTAGGACAGTGATCACAGCACCCACTTGTCATTTTCGGGTTTGGAGTGTCGGCGATTGGCAAACGCGCTCAATTCGACCAAATCCGCCTACCATTAACTGTACATTCTCCAACAATGACTCGTTTGGTTGGAAAGTGGCACTCTGGGACAGACGAATAGCAGACTTTTGGGGTTGTGTCGGGTCACTATCGCACATATCCATGATGTCGTCAAGGAACTCGACTTGCTGATCACACAAGTAGAGGAAGTTCTCGGGGCAAGTCTAAGAAAAGCGCGTACAAGTTGCTGAGATGGGTTGTGTCAGTTTTTGTTACAAATGATGGGTTGGAGGGTGAGCGATTCACATTGATATCATCCTGCGGTAACCCCGGGGAAATACTTGACTGACCGAAAGACTGCGCTGGATTAACACAGCATGTCCGAGAACCAAAAAAATGCACGGAATATAAGGAATCTACACTGGATCTGGTATTCACATCCGATCAGAGCCTTCCCAATGTGCGAGGTGATATTGCTAATTTTTCAAAAAAATACTAGCCCTTCACGGAGCGGATGTGCTCCCAGGACAGTTCACATTCAACATAGCATGTGAACGACCTTATGAATGTCATACACTCAAACGTTCCTCATAAGATGAGCTAATATAAACTCGGAATGCGGAAAGAGACACTCTCTAAAATATTTCCGTACGAAAACAATTAATGCCCAGGAGAAAACACAAGACACTTGGCAACCTGATGTAACCTAAACTGAAAGGAGGAGAACGGAAAATTATACTAGAAATTTCAAATGAGGCTGTATCAAATCTTGTACAAGTTTGGAACTACCTGGAAACGTGGGAAACAGATATATTTGGCCTCGGGTTTAGGGGTAAATATTCTCAGGCAACGAAGATAATGCGAGTGTCACGAATGCCTATTTTTCGAACGTTTCCCCGAAAACAATATATACCACCTTCCCCAGCAATGACGACAGTCCTCATCCGGGAATGCCATGTAATGGCCACCAATAACCACAGCAGTAGATGAGATGAAGCAACTTCTTCGGAACATGGACTCCGGCAAGTCTTCAGGGCCAGATGAGTTGACAGCAAAGATCCTTCGTATGTGTGCTTCTTCGCTCACGGAACTGTTCAATCCTTCTCTCGTCGAGGAAAATTCGTAATGACTGGAAAATGTATAATGTGTGTCCTATCGAACTATCGACCCATCTCTTATAACTTCTGTAACGTGTAACGTTTTAGTTAACAGAAAAAGTAGTTTCTCGGGGAATGTTCAGTCATTGTAACCAAAATAACGTTTTAAGGATGTCCGCTGGTGGTAAATCAAAGTAACTAACTTTTTGAATAATGTGTGTTGTTGCATTCATAATTGTGTAATATGAGGAAAAACAAAGAAAAAAATATAGGTTGGTGTGCATATTTCAGCTGTAGGCAACGTTAAGTGGACTGACCCATGCTCAATTTGATAACCCAGAAAGCATAGGGAATAGCCTTAGTTTTGAAGCATATTCATGAAAAATTCATATAAGTAGTATTTAACTTTTTCTTATATTCTAACTGTTTGCAGATAATCACAATGTCTATCAAAATTTAGCAAATTGGATGGATGATGGTGTGCCAAATTCTCGGCTAGAAGGCTTTTAAAGGAAATCCCCATCTCTCAACCTAGGGAAGGGAGATAACCCAATAGAAAAACAGGCAAAATGGCTGCCAGAGTCAAAAACCACCAGCGGACATCCTTAAATGAGTGTCAACGTGGCTTTGGGCTCAGACGCTCATCTATTAGAAACGGCATGATTGGTCAAAATCTCTTGACACCTCAAATGAGGTTGATATTGTATTCTTAGATTTCTAGAAAGAATCCGATACAGTACCGCGTATCACGTTGGGCACACCGTTTCTCGTCAGATCACCGAAGTTAAGCAACGTTGAGCTCGGTTAATACTTGGATGGGTGACCGGGTGCTGTACTGACTGGGCTGATCCGAGTCCAGGATAATAGGAAATGTGGACACTCGTGTCCTGGCACATGTAGGCACCGTCGTGATATGACTAAAAAATGTTGAAAACCGTTAAATCCTACCCACCCACTCACTCACTTCCCGCGTCGATGGTTATTACATAACATTTATGGCGTAAATGGTATGAACTTGTAATTTTTTTACTAAACAGATAGCAGCGTTTTGTAGTTAACGGACACCACTCGGAATGGACCTATGTTAAATCCGGTGACCACAAGGAATAATACTTGCTGTTTATTACTTATATTATTGACATTGTGAAGGATTTGACCTGTAAAGTACGCCTGTATGCAAAAGACTGCATATTGTACGGATCGACTGCCCTGGCTTCTTGTTTTTACACAGTTGTACATATGTCTAGAAAACGAAGCAGAACCTCATGAGAGTTTTCTCTCAGTATCAATATACGAGCCCCACCTCGTGAAACTTACCTTGATATACATTATGAAAAGTTGACATGGGATAAGCATATAGAATATGTCAGATAAAAATTAAATCAGTTGTTAGGTATGTGGCGACGAGTTTTTACCTCAGAGAATAAAGAATCTTTTTCGCTGAACTCCAAGTTTCTTGTGAGATCCACTTTATAATATGGGTGATCGTGTTGGATCCTTATTAATATTAATGTCTTAACAAGTTAGAAAATGTGCCAAAAAAGAGCTGCTAAACTTATAACTCGTAATAACAGCAAAAACCTATAAACTTATAACTCGTAATACGGGTATAACTTATAACTCGTAAAACTTATAAACTTATAACTCGTAATACGGCAAAGGAGAACTAATGCTAGACTATTCTACCGAGGAGAGTTATTTACGACTTTCAACTCCGGAATTCCGATTTAATATATCCTATGTCCGAATTTCTACATTGCATGATCATAATTGGGCAATTCGGATTTTCGATTTTAAAAACGAAATGTCAAAAACGAAATTGGATCATTTTTGGGATGTATTCCTGTTACCATTGAGTATTTTCCCATTAGTGGGGGTGGAAATTTGGGGTTTAATAGACAAGTGCATCTGGTTTTTACCGCTCGGCCATTTTGGCCTCGGGGTATTGTCGTCGCCATGTACGTCCGTCCGTCTGTCCGTACGTCCTACATCCGTCCGTCCGTTACCGCATTTCAGGCACAACCGCTTGACACACAACCGCCAAATTTTCAACACTTATTTATCTAGTTCTAGCTCCTCTCGGCCCATATTTAACAGAGTTACGCACCTTTACAGATATATTAATTTCAATGTTTGTCCTATATGCCTGAATGTAACCAGCTATATCTGCAGAACTGTGTTTGGTATAGCTACTATATTTTGGAAACTTATTTATATTGTTGTATTCCACAAGCCAACAAAGGATTACTCGCCTTGGCTTATGGAGTTATGCCCCTTTCGGATGTAATAATCTCTGATTTTGTTATCTGTAGCTGAATGTACAAATTATATCTGCAGATCCGTGTTCAATACACCTTATTCGTCTCGATTCTTATTTTACAGAGTGCTAAGTCAGACGCCTATCGAAAGTGGCTCCCTCGGCCCATATTTTACAGAGTTATGCCCCTTTACAGATATATTAATTTCTATTTCTGTCCTATATGCCTGAATGTAACCAACTATATCTGCAGAACTATGTTCAGTATAGCTACTATATTTTGGAAACTTATTTATATTGTTGTATTCTACAAGCCAACAAAGGATTACTTGCCTCGGCTTATGGAGTTATGCCCCTTTGGATGTAATAATCTCTGATTTTGTTATCTGTAGCTGAATGTACAAATTATCTCTGCAGATCCGTGTTCGTCTCGATTCTTATTTTACAGAGTGCTAAGTCAGACGCCTATCGAAAGTGGCTCCCCTCGGCCCATATTTTACAGAGTTATGCCCCTTTATAAATATATAATTTTTCTATTTCTGTCCTATATGCCCGAATGTAACCAACTACAGGTATATATTGATCATCCCACACAGAACTATCTCTTCCACAATTGACACTACACATAGGTCTCAACCACTTGGGGAAAGCCGAGGGGTTCTGATTAGATCAATCTCATGTTAATAGACAAGTGCACCATATTAAAGCTGATTAAATTCTATGAATTTCTACAAGGGGACCTTGATAAACATGCCTATTTATGCCACGGACCGACCCAACTTGGATAGTCATGGCTTCTGCCACGCTGACGGGTTTTCATGTCCGGTCTAGATTGAAACGTATATGCAACGGAAGTGGAGAACAGAAACCATATACTTGTAATTCACTAGTAATAACCACTTCCTCCTCGCAGTTTGTAGCCAGTCTGAGGAGGTGTTCACCTACGCTAGCACGGGTTACACCATATCATCAAGTGGCAGCCCTGGTAGCTCACCAGAGAACGCTATGGCAGGAAGTGGATCCAGTTGGAACCCAAATTCCTACGATACCTCGCCAACTCTTACCATTATTCCCACCATAGACGATGTGCACGTTATGGATTTGTCGGTGGAGTTTACAGGTGCAACTGGTGTTCGAATCATAGTGGAGAGTTATGGAGTCACCGTGTATGACGAGGTACGTTCACCATTTATATTTTTAACCATAATAGTAATCGAGTTTCTGAATAAGGGTTTGAGAAGTTAGGAGTTCATAGGGCTGGTGAAGTGGAACTTAGATAAGCTAGTCATTTGGAACGTTTTAAAGATGTTCGTTAGCGAAAGAATTGCTGTTTCATGACCGGCCTTCATACACCCCCGCCTAACTTTTGGCAAAATGGAAAAGTAAGCCGGTTAGGACAGTGAGTAATCATGCTAAATGTAAATGCCCGGATGATATCCCCAGGTCGTCTTATCCAGGGTGCAGTTTTCGACATGGGTAAAGAGAAGAATATCTCCGAGCTTACACTGAGTAAGCTCGTCGAGTTCAGTTTGATAGCGGTATTCACCATCCGTTCAGTGCTGTAAAATTGAAAACACATCGCCAACAAGAACACATTCACACAGTGTCTTCGATCATTTTTACAGACAGTATATGGCGGTTCTGTAACAGATCTCAGAATTGACCAACCAGGAACAACAATAAAGATTATTTTGATTGGCGGCCAAGCAGATGCTGAAATTTCTGGTCTCCGGTTGAGAGTCTGTGTCCCTGTTGGTGAGTTTTGCTTCTTTTCGCCTGATATATATGGCGGATTCCACGTAAATCTATACCGCTTTCCGTCAAATTGTCCGTCTCACCGGAAAATGACGTTTGTAACATTAAAAATGTAAAAAAACTGACTGTGTCTTATACTGTGTTTGCTAAACCCACAAATGTTGTGTAATGTATGCATATCTGAATATAAACAGTTTTGCACTGCACATTTCTTATCTGCAGTATAATGGAGAGACAGAAATGTAAATGTTTCTAATGTCATTTGTTTTAATGTCATATGTCCGTCCAACTTTTTTTACAATATTCACCACAAAACAAATGTCAATTAAATTATTCAGTTAAAGATTTAAAGTGGTACTAGCTTGACCTTATTGAGATGTATGTACCATTGCCAGTGTATTAAATACCAATACATCGATACTATGAGCGTTTGAAAAACGTTTCTAATGTCATTTCCGTCCAACTCCCGTGACGGAAATGACATTAGAATTTTTTTGAAAAGGCTCAATATTACAGCATGTGCGATGACATACACTGACAATGGTACAGTTACATCAATATGCTTGGCCTAATTCCACTGAGCATATGCAGGTGCTTCTGTTATAATAAATTTCTTGTACATATACAAAATAGATTTTGACGGACAAATGAAATTAGTAACACAAATGTTACTAATATCATTTGTGTTTTGTTCCGCTAAACTAAAAACTGTACAAAGAATTCATAGGGGCATCTGTTTATTTTCATCTTATGCAATTCATTGACACATTTTAGATAATAAGGTACAGGGAACATTGTTTGTTTATGATGTTTTCCCAGTTATTGGTTTTACTAATGTCATATTCCGTCAAGGACGGACAGAAATGAGAGTTAGTCGTACGGTTTTTGCGTGGAATCCGCCATATACAGGCTCCAACCTTTCATATTTCTGCATGTGTTCGTCACATATGCTTCTATTCATAGTAAGAACGGTTATTATCAACCTAGATATTCAATCTCAGTACTAACTAAAATGTTATACTGAAAATATAACTATTTCATTGGAGTTATGTAAAACTCGCGCGTTCTCGTCGAGTCTGGAACAGATTTAATCGACCAATCCAAACTACACTCGGTGTTCCTGGTGGTGGTACTAAACTTGGAGTGCCCTGTGGTGGTAGACGAACCGCAGAAGACGGATACAGTCACAACATTTGCTCGTGGCATGGCGTGAAAGTCACTGTGACGTCATTATACAGGAATCGTCAATAGCTTCGTTGTTTGATTTTATTTTTCAATATGTATCTAAGTTTGCTCATATACTCACATTGAGTATTGTACTATTTATGCAAGACTGGGATGCGAAAGTCTCTAAAAAAACTTGAGTGAACTGTTCCACTCAAGTTTGAGTAAAATGTACCTGTTCACTCAAACTTGAGTTACTTTTCACTCAACTTGAGTTACTTTTCACTCAACTTGCGTTAAAACAATTTCCACTCTTATATTTGAGTGAATGTCACTCAAGTTGAGTGCATTTAACTCAAGTTGAGTGCATTTAACTCAAGTTGAGTGAAAAGTAACTCAAGTTGAGTGAAAATCTCACTCAAGTATTGAGTGGGATCAATTTTCACTCTTAATTGAGTGAAATTTCACTCAACTTTTTTTAGAGAGTAAATCCATGTCAGTGCGAACAACTACGGGTTGGGAATACCACCCGCATATGATTTCAGTTCTGTTAGGAATTAATAATTGTCCAACAGATAACTATGCAGAATTGGCTGGAGTTTATCAGTCTGAACTGGACATGATACTGTAGGACTTTGGGTTAATGGCATACCGCTTAAACGCATATTGTGCTTTATCGCATTGCGGAATGGCAAATCTCTCCACATACCCAATAGGCTGGATATCTGTGTAGATTTATCTTGGATTCATGATGTAATTAACAGGTTTACACTTTAGTTCCCACAAATACACAGCCAGAAAAAGGGTGATGGCCCATTACCTTTTTATGGTGATGATGCCTGTTCATCGCCCTTTAAAGGTGATGAAAAAGGGTGATAGCCAATGTCGTCACCCTTTTAAGGCGATGGCCCAGGTCGTCACCCTTTTAGGGTCATAGCCATTACCCTTTTAGGGTGGTGACTTAAACATTTCCACTCAATGATGATCACCCTTTTAGGGTGAGAACCATTACCCTTTTAAGGTGACAGCCATTACCCTTTTAAAGTAATGGTGGAAAAGGGTGATGGCTCTAACTCAACACCTTTTTTGGGTGATGCTGTCATCACCATTTTAGGGTGATAAGTATCACCTTTTGTCTGGTTGTGTACTGAGAAAATGAGCGGCTGGCAACAATCTCATTGTAGTCAGTTATTATCTGACTTCATTGATTATGACTGCTTGGCCAAAATCCATTGCAAATTATTGTTCAAATTGACATTTTATTAACAGTCATCACCATTTTAGGGTGATAAGTATCACCTTTTGTCTGGTTGTGTACTGAGAAAATGAGCGGCTGGCAACAATCTCATTGTAGTCAGTTATTATCTGACTTCATTGATTATGACTGCTTGGCCAAAATCCATTGCAAATTATTGTTCAAATTGACATTTTATTAACAGTCTCATAATACCATTGTTGGTATTGCGAAACATCACCATTAGTGTTTCGAACACTTGAGCTACCAATTTGGATGCCTCAAAATACAAGAAATCGTGGCGAAGCACCAACATTGGTGACAGGAGATTGGACAGGACTACACTGCTCAATATATGCAAAGTTCAATTGAGAATGCATTCATTATTTCACATACAGGCGGTAAGCTATTGGCTAATTATTTTCTAATGAAGCATGTTGGTTGTACTAGCTATAGTTGTACTCCAGATTTTAAGATACACATCACCATCACCACCCATAAGCGATAACGCTGTTTGATGAGAATATATTGCAGTGCCACCAGGGGGACACTAATATTGATACATCGCTAACAGTGGAATTCAACCTTAGTTTCGTTACTCTAATATGTGATTCGCTTCATTTATTCCAGTAACAACGACGACCCCAACGACCACAACTCGTGAGTATTTTTTTGCTATTTGCAATCTGTTACATTGATGTCATGTTCAGTTTTGAGAGTATCTGGTGGGGTTTTTTTCGAAATTCCGAATGACATCTGTTCACTTGTATTCACTGTGGAATTCAGAAAGCATGTAGAAATTGCTTATTTGATCTGCATTTCTACGGCGTTCAATTGATGGGGAAACTAAATGTGATGACTGCTGTGAACTCTGCCTTGTGAGCCGATAACATAGTGTTTGGTGACCAGGAGATTTTTAGAATGAAAGTGGTCTGTGGAGGCGATTATACCTTAGGAGATGTTTCTCGGGTTCTTCCTAAAGGAATTGCATTAGGAAAGCTTCGCCTAATAGAATAGCTTGATCTTTCTTTTGAAGGAAGGATTTTACAATATGTAAATTCCCTTCCAAGAAACTGTCTTAATCAGGTTCGATGTCCCCAACGCAGTCTCCTCCGACGAGTGTTTTGATTGTGTAGCTTGGTAACCATCTTCAACGTTGGGAAACACTGTTGCAAAACCTCGGTGCACGACTGTTATATAGAAACTCCCTTAAGGTTAGAAGCGTACTAAGCATGTGTGTGTATATGTGTATTTCTTTTGTCAAGTATGACTTCCTTTCAATGTTAATACCTGAAACTTCTACAAGACAAATTCTTTAGGTCATATGGTGACTGATTTCGGCCATTGTAGTTCTTACGTGTTTGCATAACGCGATGATACGATGGTTATGACACGACGTTGAATTTCATCGTACCATCGTCATAGTACCATGGCGTAAGACGAACGCAAAATAATAACAATATAACAACAATAACCAATGACAGAATAACACAATAATCAGCCACAACAGAGTATGGCCATACTTTTCTGGGGGAAACCACCCTATATTCAGAAAATAAAATTTAATGCAAAGGTGAAGTAAACTTTACAACACCTTCGGATTTGTAGTCGATAGAAGCAACAAGGAAAAGAGACCGAGGAACAATATTGAAGCTTCACCTTCTCAGAGCAAATGAAGATTGTGACCGTCATGGCTTTAGTACGGTGAGATGTTATATGCGACCGAAAGAAATATAATATTGGTAATATGCTATATATAATATTAGTATAGTAAAAATAATAATAACGTCCAGTTGCGTGGTTCAGGTTTAGATCATCACTGAGGTTAGCATCCGTTTAAGAACAACTTGACGACCCAAGTGACTGAGTGTGAATGCGATGGAACTTATATCTGGCGAAACAGTACTTCCTCAGAGAATCACGAGAACCGTTTCGTCAGTGTGTTATATCATCTTAACTTTTCCTTAGAGCTCAGTTATGTGAGTGCAGAACTAAATAGCGAGATGTGGCTAAATCTGATCGCATCGTAATTGGAAAAACAACTGTTCCTCAAATAGGCAAGATTTCGGTATATTGAGTCGTGCTCGGTAATATAACTGTTTGTTTTAAGTGTAAAGGGAGGAGTTTCATCATTCGCCTGTGCTGCTGCTTTTTAGAATAACACAGCGGTCGGTATATAAACATGTGGACTAATTTCTGACAACGTTCAATACAGAACAGTAATCACTTCCAAAAGGACGTTGACCTTGGTCTGTTCAGATTAGATCCAAAGCTCCAATCTTGTCCACATTCAGTGCAACCGTTCATTACTCAAACTCATTCGCAGCGTGTGCAGTTTAGGTTAGTATCGTTATATCGATGTTAGTCAAGACACATCGGGGGTGGCGCAATTGAAGATGAATGGAAAAGGATCATATTCACAGCAACCCTACCGTACACACACGTCATATGGATTATAAAATCAGAGCTAAATTGTTTACCCATAGGATGAAGATATAAACACGATATGAGGTAGGTCTTACTTCGTAGGGATATGCTATGCTGCGAGGTGCCTTATTTTTGCTATTTCTTGGAAATAAAGACAAAGGAGGGTTGCAATTACTTTACTTTTATTAGCAGCCTTGTTAACTAATCAAGTTAAATATACTTACCATGTAGATAACACGCGGTTTGTTTGCATATCCGCCGTTACAACTACGTTATTTAACAGGTGATTAGGGATGTTCTCGTCAGAGTCAATCTATTAGACCTGGCGAGTAGCGAGATGGAACGGTGTGCAGTTATTTTCGTACGTTTTTATCAGTTTCATTTCCGCTCCATTAGGGTTCGCTTCACAGTTTCGTAGCAATGGTCGCTGTCTAATTTCATAATCTGGTATACCGCCCGTTTTCTGTTTCATCATAATTCTTCTTGCATTCTTAATAGCTTATATCCATAATACCATCCTGTTCAGCATTCTTAGTGCTGCAAGTGGGTATATATGAATCGACTGCAGGGTTCGTCCACACACTGATCATTGTCACGATGTGAATATTGCTCTGTCTCAGTTATGCCCTTTGGTTGCGCGTAAAACTCATTACTCAATTACGACGAGAAAATCGGACAGTTTTGGACGGCCCCCACTGTTTTCGCCTTTCCAATTATCACCGGACCTGTGAACACGGGACAGAAATTTAATTGAAATCGAACGTTAGATTTTTCTAGAAATTGGGCTAGATTTTTTAAAAACTTTTAAGGCGTTTCTTGAAAAGATGAAGGAAGCTTGGAGGGGATGTTGAATTTGCAATTTTCTATGACATATCAGTTATGTAAACTCAGTAAAATAAGTTTAATCATGTCTTTTAGAAAATATAAACAAGTGATTGGGTTGAAGATTTGAAGATATATCAATCGAACTGGAGTTGAATTCCAACATGGCTGTCGCATCATTCAATATTGCCTATTTTCGCTTGTAGCAAAATTAATATCTGCCGTAAGTAAAATTTAAAACTAAACATTCCAAATTAACGTAATTGTAATTACAACATAAATATTTTTTCTGAAAACACAGCATTACGTGATCAACATAATAATATCTCTATTTTATCTCTTGATAAGAGAGAAATACAATAATAGCAGTTAGGCAGACCCACGTCCTATAGTATGTCCGAAATATTTTTTATAGCATAAAATAGTCAAAGCATGCTGTCATTATTACTCAAAGCGTATGCAGTTGATTTGGCACCATGCCTTATTAAATATTAGACAAATATCAGAGAGCTGCTGATTTACCGGAAGTGATGTCATCACCGGAAGTGACACAGCACAACAGCAGGATCGGAATCATGATCCGGTTGGGATCAGGGAATCACGATCGGAGTGGAGACTAAATAGAGTGTAGTTGTGAAGCAAGTTCGATAACCAAAATTAGCAAATACGGTCCGGGTCAAGTGAGGAGGGCGGGGGTAAAATGATGAGCGAAATAAATGTGGGTTCGAGAGGAAAACCAGTTCAGGTTCGAGAACTCGACCAATCAGAATCAAGTATGCCACCACCATATGTATGAATTCTAGCCACTTCATCAAAGAATCATCACCATATTTAGTCTCCTCGTACTATGTATCCCAGAACATTCGTATAACATACCAAATAATATAGTCGTGCTGACGTGTGATTAAAAATATGTATCCACATATGGGCCTTAAGGAGTATGCGAATAAGGGGAGATAAGTACTTCGAAAGAAATCCTTCTAATTCCATGCATGAGTAGCAACCATACCACAGAGCTAAGAAGATGCAATTCAATAGTGAATAACAACAAGAAGATATCCCAAATAAAACAACGAAATGTATGTTTATATCATACATTTCCTAAAAAATGTTTTATTCATTGACTATTCGTGACTATAACAACACCGATTACAAATTCTTATATATGATACATACATTATCGTATATTATTTGCCGCTGGGGTGTTCACTGGTCTTGAAACATAAGTTGGACATGACAGTCACTCGCTGGAATGTTACATCGCAATCCCCCTGCCCCAATTCCTGTAGGTCACAAATCACTAAATATTCGCATTTCTTAATATGTAGTAAATTGGCCGAGCATCTTGAGAAAACTATATTCCCTAATATTCGCCGCCACAAATGACCCATCACACCAGGTAGCCTGGCCTTTCCGCTCAAACATATGGAAAATTCAGCATACATTCCCATCATGTTTTCGAGGTAAGACCGCCAGAAATAGGGTCATCCAGCCCGACACCATTACGACAAATTTCAGCGTTGCCAATCAAACTAGCCCAGATTTTTTTCCAATTGAAATTTGAAAAGGTGGTTTTGATATATTTTAGAGTCAAATATTATAAAAACATACCATTTTCACAGACCATTTATGGCCCAGTCAGGTATAATGACCAATCAATGTTCGCCGGAAGTCAAGTCCTGATAATAATCTTACACCCAGAAACTTCAATGGGGGTTTGTGACCTGTAGGCCAACCAATAATTAGCAGGTGGAACGGATCGGGGCCTCTGGCTGATTACAATTCTTAACCCTACCTGGCCTGGTCGATTTGGGGTGTATCGCAGCCTGGGGGGGGGGGCGGAAAGTGTCCCCCTATATATTTTCTCTACCACTAAGGCTAGAGCGATGAAACTTACCACACAGTATCTTGGGTTAAAGCTCTATCGGGAAATGTAAAAAAATCCAAGATGACCGCCATGATGACGTCACAGTGACGTCATCTTCTCGGAAGCCATTTTTCGGCCTTTTTGGGGTCGATTTTTCGAAATTTTCATTTTTCCGATTTTTCTCTCGAAAAAAAATCAAATAAAATATCGAATAATTAGTTTTGCATAAATAATATACTTTCAAGGCCTTTTAGTCAAGGAAAATGTGAAGAAATGGAGCGAAAAGATTGAAAAACACGACTTTCGCGGATACCACATGGCCGCCATTTTGAATTTACCCATGATCCTCTGCCCGGGGGTATATGAAAATAGGCTCGAAATGGCCCCAATAATATAAGCTTAAAAGTCACCAAGTTTCAGCCTCCCCTGTTTTGTCGTTTCGGAACAGCAGAGAAAAGTTCACTAGGGGGGGGGGTTTCCGCCCCCCCCCCCAGGCCAGGTAGGGTTAACCTGATCACCTATCTTCTAAACAACGTGATAATTTGTTTGAGCCAAGCAGAACATCAATTACAGTGATGATGTGATGATTGTCCATATGTATACGGACTAGACAGAGTATCGTAATATGTTTTTATTCTGACACAGCTCCTACTTCTCCACCTCCTCCTGGTACCTGTCCACCGGCCTACTTCGTTTGCAACGATGGCTCTTGTCTCCCCCCCAGCAAAGTATGTAATCAGTATTGTGACTGCCCAACGTGCGAGGACGAAAAGCTGTTAATACCCGAGTGCAGTAAGTCGCGAATCACTCCCACGTTTGTTCTTCTCCGTTTTTTCTCCACATAACCTGTCTTCCCTTGCAATGAGTGGTTTTCCGTCGGCTAACCATTATGGTCTTCTATGCTATTTCTTCTGTCTTTTTCCGGTCACTCTTTCCGGAGTGGGGAAGCGAGTAAAATGTCATTCAGATTGCCTTCATCAAATCAGTGTATATTATCGGGTTCTAGATACGATTAGAATCTTCTGTGCATTTCTCACCTCTCTATCCCCCGTAGTCAGCCTTTACTGAGTGAGGAAGCGAGTGACACATTCTAATCTTCTCCATCTGATAAAATCATCTTTGTAATGGAGCACTGTTGCTTTGACTCGCTCCTAACAATCATTGCCTTATAAAAGTATTATGGTGAGCTTTTAATCATCAGTTTGACAAAAACATGCTCGATGTACAGAATATTACAAAATGATTTCATCCTTCCACATTTTAAACCAATTAATAAAAGAGCTTACCTAGAGGAAGAATGATTTGGCGGTGTATCTTACCTTCAGAATATATGATACATTCGAACCCAATTTCAATGGATGTATGGTATCCTGAATCCTGACACTTTTGCACCAATTCTGTGTCCTTATTTGTGCATTCAGTCAGCCACGTTATCGTGTCATATTAAACATTACCCCTCGGCTTACGTTATGTACCCTGCTACTAGTACTTCCTCATACTAATCCCCGCTTATTGTATTAGATCTCTTTCATTTGTAATTGTATATATATATATATAAACTTATCGTAACCTTCTGGATATGTAGAGAAGCGAAGGTCGACGTGTAGCCGCTATACATTCTGCGCTTCGATGTAGCATGCAGGTCCGTCACAAGCCATCCAAATGCATTTCGAACCCTCATGGAGTAGTGAATGCGACGGGAAGGAAGAGTGGGGGGTGTTGTAGAAAAAGCGCGGTTCTCAATCATGAGAGCCGGGTGGGGGACGTTCGTGGAGGCTGGTGGCTGATCGTGTATGTTATCTGGTCTGATTATACACCTGGCGCTTCAAATGAGCAGACAGTTGTAGAGAGCTGGTATATTTGCTATGTAGCTCATGTCCCAAGATATCACGATACACTCTTTCAATCTATATAGAGATCCATCAGAATCACAGACGCAAATTTCCGTGATCACATTGGTCAAATTCCCGATTGCCAAATCGCTACGGATCTCTCTAAGTATTGCGCGGAATACTATTGGTTCTACGCCATGCAGTGCGCATATTCTAAACACCGGATCTTATGCGTATTGCCAGCACACAGATAAGATTAACCGATCATGCATTGCAATCGATGGGTGATGATTATATAGGTCAACCAGATGTTTTTCATAAGGTGGTCAGTAGCATGAGAAATGCCATCGCGCTTGTGTAGGCATCACGTTGTTTCTCGATGATTTATTATGCGACGCGAGGCATATCGAATGATATTATGGCGAAACACACATTGCCGGGCGCGGCAGCAAGACGCAGCCTAGGCTTGATCTACAAATAGCCAGCAAATACAATTTTGTATATATCCGCAGAACCGCCCCCATGTCTGCCGGACTTTGTTCCTATCGAAGACTGTTTCATAGAAGATGTGCCGGTACACTGTATAGCCAATACCTCGCTATGTGACGGTCAGCCGGATTGTGACGAGGGCCAAGATGAGGTGGATTGTGAGGGTAGGTGAACCCAACAAAACAAACAAATTTTGATTTTGTGGCCTCCCTTCCTAAGTTGAATGATGTAGGCCAGGCCATTGAGTTTGCTTTAAAAAAGAATCAATTAAAATTAAAGCGGTACTTGGGTATAATAAATAATTACTTTACGTTTGGTTTTGAAATAAATACTGCGTTTTTAAAAGATACAAAATGTACTATATAAACATGTATATTGAAACTCCAAAGGCGTTAGTTTGTAAGAAG
This sequence comes from Hanleya hanleyi, assembly GCA_036873755.1. NCBI lineage: Eukaryota > Metazoa > Mollusca > Polyplacophora > Lepidopleurida > Hanleyidae > Hanleya > Hanleya hanleyi. The sequence goes on along the minus strand of JAVTVY010026345.1, from coordinate 65,585 downwards.
GGGTAGGTATAACTTTAATTTAAATGATAATATAAATACAACCAGCATGCATTTATAACATAACAACGACCCTATTTATCAAAAATATAAAAAAGCCCAAATAGCACATGCATATTTTATTTTCAATTTAAAATAAACTCATCATATTAACTTAGACATGAGTAAGTGTATTAAAAACGATGTTTGTTTTAATATCTCTACCCCTCCTGATGAACACCGTGCACCAAGCAGGCGGGAGTAGTGGCTTTATATATCCGTACCTTGCATTCATTCCAGGTCATATGGCATCTAAATTGAATCATTTTCTCTACTAGGCATGCAATTATTTATAATACCTCAAAATGATGGCGATTTTGCACGGTGCATGAGGAAGAAGATTGGTATGCGAAAGCACATGCCCAACAAATCCAGTTTGACTTAAAAGGTGCTAAGATCCGGGGTTTTTCTAACTCCGTAATACACTAGAAAAATGCACATTCTAGTAGATTCATGCTTACCGTGCATGTGAATCATAAGAATCACATATGTGATATGCCAAATATGCAACTCATAGGAATTTCATATAAGATGCATCTGTGATTCAGGTGCAGTTCATCGGTGGTGATAACATACGACAATGGCTATTTTCATCAACTTGTATGGTCAATATATCTTGCATAGCAAAAGTAAGAAGTGCTAAACATGTCCGACGTGAGTCGACGTAGTGCAAGTTTCATGTAACATTTTTTTCAAATTAATTATTTCGCATGCGTATCGAATACTAAATTTACCACGCAATTGAGCTCGCATGTGATTTAGATGCATCTTTGTTTCTGTACGTATTTCAATACTGGCGATCCAATTGACCACGAGAGGACAATTATGGTTATAATCGGGTTAAATATTAACTAGAGTTTTCTATTTCGAATGTTATGGCTAGTTTATAACGTAATTCTGGAGAACTGACGGCCATGTTTGATCACGTGACACTTCATCGTATGAATAAGATCCTAATTCGCATCAGATCCGTTCCATATTTTGAAAGTTAAGTCGAATTTTTAAAAGCCGGGATATGACACCACCATAGAGGAAATTGAAGACATTCTAGCAGAGGAGGGGTAGCAGGATGCACAACACGGATATATGAACCACATGAAAATGAGCGAAAATGAGATCATACATTTTCAAGAACTCGTCAATCATTATTTATTTATTTACATCAGTTGCGAGTAACTAACATCCAATATTTGAATAGCTTACATAAACCTTTGCGATATAATTGTACTGTCGGTAATGTGTCCGCTTATTAAAAGTCTGGTACATAGAAATATTTGTTATATATGATAAAAAGGGTTTTATAGAAGCAACCGCATCATAAGATATCTGCTTGTTTTGAAGCAATTGATTTGTCAATCCGGGATTTCCTTTTGTCTGAGGAGAGTTTTGAACGACAATCCAGTCAATCACAGAGTTTCTGCAAATGTTAAGCCCGGCGCACACGAGAGCTATCAGCTGAGCTAACGGCCTCAATTGCCTGTAAGCTCAGGGGCTGGCTCTCGTGTGGTTTCAGCGCACACCGTGAGCAAAAGGTTCACTGAATTGATTTCAGTTCCCGCGAAACACCTTCTTTCTAAACTTTTCTGTGACCTTTCATGTGACCGGGCGCGCGTAAAAAATGGTCATTTGAACATTCGTGCGTATAAATCACGTGAAAAGAAGATGGGTTTCATTGACTTGTTGAATAAAACGGCTGAGCTGTTAGCTTACGTTCGCCGCGCACGCTGAGGATTTGGCCTCGCGAGGCGAAATTATCAAACAAGTTTGATATTTTTCTCCCAGCCTCGCGAGACCAAAAACTCGCCAAAAAAACTGCCCGCACACGAGAGCTAGCCCCTGAGCTGACAGGCGATTGAGGTCGTTAGATCAGCTGATAGCTCTCGTGTGCGCCGGGCTTAAATGCTATCAACCTATCACCTATGTCTGAGAGACTATCAACCTATCACCTATGTCTGGGGGAAAACAATAAATTGACGACCTGAGTAGATTCTTTCCTAGATAGTCTTCCTGTCATCAGGCCTTGTCTTCTACTAGCGTGTCTTGTTCGTACTTGCTGATCCTCCTCATCGCATCCAGACATCTATTGATCCGAATCACTCCTGCTACCATCATCAGCATCATCACCATTATCTGCATCCCCAGTGAAATCCTCTGAGTCCTCCTTGCAGCCCGTGTCAAATACATCTGTGTTGTCTGTGGTGACGTTACCCATCCAGTACGGTTCACGGAATCAATAGACTTGTGTCAACATCAGCTGTCGAATATATTCCCTTAGAACATATGTGTTGTTGCCCTGGACGTCGCGCTACCCTCTGTTGGATTATCTCCCATTGTGTTTATGTTGATGGCATAATCCGCTCGAGGAATTGTGGGAAGCTTTCAAAATGTTGACTATGGTATCTTCTTATAGATATTACATGGGGCTGCAGCGTTGTATCCATAGGTAAAGTGTCAAGTGAACAAAATGTGAACGCCAATTTTATAGAATTACGTCACTTTCCGATCGTACCATTCCCAATAAAGAAAATGCAATTTTTGCGTTGAGTAACCGTTACACCTTGCCACTGCGCAAAACATTATTGAATAGTTAAAGTCGGCTGAGCACGTTTCGCCACTTCGCAAAATAGTTAATCGGATTATATCCAATATTCTAAGACGAATGTCCCGCACCTGAGATGAGGTGGCCATTCTTACTGTAATGAGGTTGTTTTAGAGATCTAGAAGCTGTATTAAAGGGAGTCGTTTCAAGTGGCGAGGACGTCAAAAGTATCACTTGTAGTGAACGTCTACGGGTGCATTTGTCAGGTTTGAAGTTGTACATTTTCCAGGTTGGAAATGTGTTCATTTCCTTCGGGTAGCTGGAGTCACATTGGGTTGTTGTGGAAGATTATTGAACTTTAATTCTATGGCATTGCTTAGTGGAAAATTTTGCCATATAATGACGGTAGAGAGATCAAAATTACTCGCTACCACAATCTCTGCCAAAAAGTCTAGATAGAAACCATAGGTTTTGTCTAATGGCCGTGTAGCTGAGGTTCACTAATTTTTAGGGTACATGTGTGATTTTATCTAGCTTAATTTTACTCCTGTCTACTTCCATTATTTTAATACCATGCTGGGAGGATATCCCCTTGATCATTGTATTCATACATTGATCGTAATAAATTGCATATGTCATTAGGCTGCAGAGACACGAGGAAATGTGCAAAAAAAAAAAATTAAGTGGTTGCTATCAGTGGGGAATTTGCATAGTACCAATTGCAACGCATATAAGGGAAGTGGGAAGAGGTACCTACATACTGACAGAGCCACATGACTTCACAGTACAGTCTTCTGGTTAACCTATTCTAAAGCACATACCAAGAATCTAACGACTCGTGATATGTGTTGTATCTCAGGTACCGTACGCTTTTATTGTACCTGTTCATGTGGCAACTTGGATGACATGACCACACGGCCCCTAGCACCGGCATAAGCTTTATTAGATACAAATCTAGAGAACTATGATGGAAATGCGCTGACAACTCGTATATTTGTAATTGGTTAGCTGTGTCGCTGTGACAACTCGCGTACACTGGGGGTTGGTGAGCTGTATCGTCGTCAAATGAAAATGACGGCATTTAACACAAAAGACTAGTCTGTAAGGCCCGATGTCGACTCAATTAAATTCTCAATTACTCAATCAAATTCTGTGAGTGCCACATCATGTATTGTATGTCGATTCGGCCCGATTAACCAATCAACTGACATAACTAGCGGGGAAAAATAATTTGTTCGAGGCAGCTGCTCACGCCTCATAATAGACCATCATGATCCCCACCATCCAACAATCGTGATCTCTCGACAAGTCCAGTGATAAACTCTACGGACATCAGATCATAACTAGAGTAGATTTCTCCATCCACGCAGTTTAGTATTTTACTCGTTTTCTTGATTTTCCACAGAGTTATGGCCAGATATTGCCGAATTGCACATATGCTATGTTCCGTCTGACCATTGTTGAAGGAGGTCACAAGTATATGATGACGCACTATCATGTAGGTGTGCGATGTCATAGGTTCTAACTCTTTATGCCACCCGCCAACACTTCCTGGTCCGGTTCGTATCTCGGTTACTGTTTGATGGGCAACTCAGTTACAAGCGTCCGGTCCGTCATTCATAATTCAGCCGTCGTCCAATAAAGAATATCCCCGTCCATAACAATTGTTGGAAGAGGTCACAAGTATATGATGTGCACTATCATGTAGGTGTGCGATGTCATAGGTTCTAACTCTTTATGCCACCCGCCAACACTTCCTGGTCCGGCTCGTATCTCGGTTACTGTTTGATGGGCAACTCAGTTACAAGCGTCCGGTCCGTCATTCATAATTCAACCGTCGTCCAATAAAGAATATCCCCGTCCATAACAATTGTTGGAAGAGGTCACAAGTATATGATGACGCACTATCATGTAGGTGTGCGATGTCATAGGTTCTAACTCTTTATGCCATCCGCCAACACTTTCTGGTTCGGCCCAAATCTCGGTTACTGTTTGATGGGCAACGCAATCACAAGCCTCCGGTCCGTCATTCATAATTCAGCCGTCGTCCAATAAAGAATATCCCCGTCCATAACAATTGTTGGAAGAGGTCACAAGTATATGATGACGCACTATCATGTAGGTGTGCGATGTCATAGGTTCTAACTCTTTATGCCATCCGCCAACACTTTCTGGTTCGGCCCAAATCTCGGTTACTGTTTGATGGGCAACGCAATCACAAGCCTCCGGTCCGTCATTCATAATTCAGCCGTCGTCCAATAAAGAATATCCCCGTCCATAACAATTGTTGGAAGAGGTCACAAGTATATGATGACGCCTCCGGTCCGTCATTCATAATTCAGCCGTCGTCCAATAAAGAATATCCCCGTCCATAACAATTGTTGGAAGAGGTCACAAGTATATGATGACGCACTATCATGTAGGTGTGCGATGTCATAGGTTCTAACTCTTTATGCCATCCGCCAAAACTTTCTGGTTCGGCCCAAATCTCGGTTACTGTTTGATGGGCAACGCAATCACAAGCCTCCGGTCCGTCATTCATAATTCAGACGTCGTCCATTAAAGAATATCCGCGTCCATAATCCAAAGACCTATTCCATATTCCATCTAGCAGCATTAGCACCAAATTCAAAAAGACATAGTATACATAAACATAGTTCATGCAAAAGAGAAGCGGTCAACAGTTTTCAATGATGCCGGCAAGACATCATGATGTTCCCAAAATATCAAATCCGTATCGCTGATCAGTATCTCAAAACATAATTGGGAGATGTGCACCGTTAGATTTTATTACCATTTAATGGCCGTTTATCCAGTCCGTCAGTCATTATTGTCTTGGTTAGTATTCGATGGGCAACTTCAAAACTTTGAGATGTGCATAGTATAGTTCTTTACCTAGTCCCAATAATTTATCCCACCTTTACCGTGGGTGGTATATCTGTCAACATACATGTATTATATTCCATGCCACATGGTCAGTACCTTGTGGCTGTTTTTATTTTATACCCAAGCTGATATTTTCATTCCCTCACAAACGAACTCGGAGGCATAGAGTTTCTCTTCTGTCCACATCTCTGTTCTCGTGACGCCCATCTGTTTGTCCGTCTGTCTGATTAAACTTGTAGTCAACTACTCCCATAGTTTTCACCAGAAGATTCTGAAACTTCGTGGACATGTTTATCATGGTTTGAAGATGTGCTTGTCCTGTTTATGAGATGCAATATTAATTTTTGTCATTTGTGACGTATTGAACACTTATGGACGATTTTCTTCACCAATTGCAGTATATAGACCATGTTCAGATGTAGTCAACTAGTCCCACTTGCTTGACTTTTGAAACTTTATAGACATATTTAATTGTTCCTTCGAAGTAGGCTACCATCTGCAAATTGTCCGGTAGTCAGTGACTGAGTGAGTGAGTGAGTCCATCCGAATCCTTTCGTCGGCAAAATAAGGAGAACCGTTGACATAAGAACCTTTATTTTTTGCATGAAGGTGCATTAGGGGACTGTTACCAGCAAGTTCTGAGCTGACCTACTTTTGATGAAAATTTCTGGTGATTTGTGATGAAAATCACTGGTGATTCGGACTTGGGCTGTGCCCATCATAATATTGGCAGGATTTCAACTTGGGGCGGGGGGATTTCCAAGAGCTCAGTGCGCGTCGGAGTCCTAATGCCTACCCTACTTCGTAGGTCCTGTGACATTAGTCACGCTGCCATGTCATTGAAAGCCCACGCTCAAATACGAACCGAAATATTGCGAATTTTTTTATGTAACATGCAGCGCAGTATACAAAAAAATCGGTATTTCGTCTTTCTGAACCAAAATCACCAGTCATATAATAATGTTCCGTCTTTTACTAACGACTTAATATAGCGACCTCAATTGATCATGGAAAATGGCAAAAAGGATAATTTTTTACAGTTTTAAACAATTGTAAACAATATTTTCCCTACGAAGTAGGCTACAATTTGCAAATTGTCCGGGAATGAGTGAGTGAGTCAGTCAGTCAGTCAGCCCATCAGAATCCTTTCGCCGTCAAAATAAGGAGAACCGTTGACATTAGAACCTTGATTTTTGGCATGAACGTGCATTAGGGCATTGTTACCAGCAAGTTCTGAGCTGACCGAATTCTGATGAAAATTTGATTTATAATTATTTTTTTAATTATTATTTATTGGTGGCTCAACGAGTGCACTGTCATGCCCATCGGGAACCCTTGGCTGTATGTTTCACTGTGACTTTTGAAGGTTCCCTGATACGGCATATCACGTTGGACAGACCGGTTCTCTTAAAATCACCGAAGTTAAGCGACTTTGAGCCCGGTCAAGACTTGGATGGGTGACCTCGTGCTGTACTCCTGGGCTGATAAGTGTCCAGGGTAAAAGGAACTGAGGGCGATAATAGTTGCTACGCAAACAACTCACCAGCGGTGACATCTGAGAAAGTTAATAGTACCCACTTAGAGACTGCTATATAAATTCTCTCACGGTAGCACATAGGGCCCCCAAGTCATCTCTCGAGTACACACTTAAATCATATCAAACCCTACTTCGTAGGTCCTGTGACGTTAGTCACACTGCCATGTGTGGAATGTGCATATTCTATTTATGAGAGGAAGTATTGATTTTTGTCAAATTTACCAGATTTTCTTTATGTATTCCAGTATGGTATATAGACTACGTTTTTCCGAAATCAAATTGTCTAACCGTTTTCACTGGATACTGAACTGAAACTTTGCAAACATATTTAATATGGTTTGATGATGTGCAGATCCTGTTTTAAGATGAGATATTAACTTTTGTCCTATTTATGACATTTTGGACAATTTCCGCCGCATCTATTCCAGTATACAGACCATGTTCTCTTGGTATACTAATTCGTCCCACAGTTTTTGCTGGATGATTCTGAAACTTCGTAGACATGTTTAATAACCTTGAGTTGGTCTTTATCGAATTTATGTCCATCTGTATTCCATGACCAATTGTTCAGGGATCTGACAGAGTGACCTAAAACCAAACATGTTCAGAAAGAACGCCCAATTCGGACCTGAATTTCGTCAGGATATAGCTTTGGGTCCGGTAGAGTGGTAATGTAGCCTAGGTTATGTATACCAGCCTATTATGAAACTAGCCTATGTTTATGTATACTATGATTGTCGTTTTGAATTTGGTGCTAATACTGTGATATGGAGTATGGAATAGGTCTTTGGATTATGGACGCGGATATTCTTTAATGGACGACGGCTAAATTATGAATGAAGGGCCAGACGCTTGTAATCTAGCCATTCCACTGAGAGAAATAGGGGAATCGTGGAAGTGCTTAACGGGGAATCACTCGAGACCCTCAAGCAAATCACAGGATGCTTCACGGCATCAGAGTGATCACAATGAAATTGATGTTGAGGGAATTTTTTCAATGTTGAGAGGCTCTCGTGGGGTATGATGGATTCCATTTTTTTTCGATGTTATGAATAAATTATGAATGTGAACAACAACAACAGCAAATATATTAATGCCATTTAGAAAACAGATTTATTGAAAAAAAAACTACTTGTGCTGGAGCAGGCGGCCCCGTGCAAGACTCGTGTGAGAAATCGCGGCCGGTCTCGCCATGTATCTCAACTGCCACCGATCCGCATATGCCCTTGTTTTGAATGAACGGTAGTACCCAGAAGATTGGTTCTACAAAAAATCGTTACTAAAACTAAAAGATATCCCATATCACTTGATCATGGGATGAAATTTCCGATTCGAGAGAAGGACAATGCCCATACAATATGTCATTACTTTAATCAATATTTCATTAAAAATGTGAATGACACACTGAGAGAAATGTTGCTGGAGCGCCGTGACTGGATAGCTGCGTCGCATGCGCTCATTCCACTCATGTTTTTAGCCTTGGTAGGAATTCTCATTGTCTGACTCTAAATATTTTCAGTGAATTTGGCATGAGTATTCGCAAGAAGTTCTAGCAAATCCAGTAAATTCGTCATAGTCTCAACAAACAAAAAAATGTCTACTTACTTCCAAACTGCATTTGCCCTGTAAGATTTATTTAACAATCTCGAAACGTTTCTGAAGCAAAGAGGTATTTTTCTTTCAATCAATCCTAACCGCATACCAAAAGCATACTGCACTCCAAAAATACATAACTCCCCATACAAAGCTAAATTCAGAGCTGGTTCTAGAAGCTGAACCACCAAGCTTCTTTCAACCTTGTTGACGAGGGCCCTTCAGGAGGTAAAAGCATTTTGTGAAAGGTGTTGTGCAACTCTCCCTACAAGCTCTGGCGTTGAATGTATTAGGATATTGAAAAACTCAAAGATGTCTCCCGGAAGAACTTGATGCAAAATGTCACATAGTGTACAGACATGTATCCACATGGGATTTCTCGACTGTCCATACTACAATCCCTCATCAGGACCTTATTGGCCATTAGAGTTCATTGACAGAATTTGTGTTTAAAAAAATTCTCGCCGATATATTAATGTCAGAAGCCAAAAAGCATTCTTTAGCTCTACAACATAGAAGTGATATCATTCATGCGATGTTTCTTTGTTTATAGAGTTGCTTGAATTTCTCAGTAAGAATATCTATGTGAAATTTGGCAACACAATATATGAACAGCATATAGGTATTCCAATGGGTACAAATTGTGCAACCCTTTTGGCTGACCTGTATCTGTTCTCTTATGAATCTGACTATATGCTGGCACTTTCGAAAACCGATCAATTCAAGCCCGTTCCTTCTCATTCACCAAAGGGTATAGGCGATCTTCTCACTTCTCACGATATAAATGACTAAATGACGCAGTGAAGGATATATATCCACCTTCACTTGATTTGAAAGAAACTACAGATAGCCATAACGGCACATCTTTTGTAGACGTATAACTGTATAAAAATGGAACGGCCATTCTCTCTCGTCGAATTTATGACAATAGAGATGATTACAATTTCGACATGGTAAACTATCTCTTTCTGGACAGCAATATCCCAGTGGGACCTACATATGGCTTATACATATTTCGCCTAGTAGCATTTGCTAGATACTGTGTTAAATGTGACGATTTTAATCAACGTCAAAAACATTATTGCCGAAACTTATAAAACAGGGCTATACCACCAAGCGCCCCCACTCAAATTTTCTCAAATTTGGCGATACATATGGTATGCTGATAGCAAAATACGAGCGTAGCGGGCAAGATCTATGGCGTTACGTTTCATATCTTGTCTTATTCCGCGTAACCTGGGGCTAGGACCGTATAAATGCATGTACTTCAAGACCAGATCGGTGTTCATTTGACACAATCAAAGCGTGACTGAGATGACGACTTTACAGCGAATATCATATGGATTAAAACAAACAGAACAGCGATACGAGTATGATATTTTAAGAATATCATGATGTCTTGCCGGCATGATTGGAAAATGTTAACCGCTTCTCCCTTGGGGGGAAACTAGCCTGTTTAAGTACATTATGATTGTCTCATGAATTTGGTGTTAATTTTGTTTTATGGAATATGGAATATTTGATGAATGACGGACCAGACGCTTGTGATTTGACCTAAATTTTAGTAAACACTAAGAAACCAGTTTTCACGACTCATCCATGAACACACGCATGAGCATTTGACCCGAATTTGAGTACATACTGACAAACAAGGGTACACGCTTCATCCATGGACATAGGCTACTCGAAGAACTCGAGGGATATACCTTAATAAATTAGGCACAAACGAGACTGACGGTGGTTTGTCAATACGCAGCGATAAGATTTCCTGGCGGTAGTTGATTTGCGTTTTCTGAGACAAAGATTCAATTTGGATTTCTTCCTGGTTATACCAGTAAGTGGTCTAGGAACGTTCTCTGTTTCTCTTTTTAAATCAGAATGAAAGAAAAACATCAAACCGTATATCATGTTTGGCAACAAAACACATGTCAAATGATAACATGAACTTTCAATGCTTTACGTCTGACATCAATGGAAAATCCTTTTGGCGGGCGTGACTGAGATCATCCATACTCCAGAGTGTGACTGACATCAAATCAGTCAATGGCCTATATATATATGTCTAAATACAATACAATACAATTTTTTATTTATCATCGGAAATACAATATTGGTAACGCTAGCTCCAAGGAGCTAATTTATCCGAACTGATTGGAGAGAATGATCGAACTATGTCACAGTTAGAATTTCGAGTTCCAGTGGAATTCGTGTGTACATTACATGAGGTAGAACAGCCAAATTGAACGAACATTCGATCATTCTCGCCAGTGAATGTGACCGACATCCATCGTGAAATCATCTTTGTGTCGAAGTATTTGCAGTTATCCCAGCAGTTCAGATAAAGTATTCAGCTCAATGTAAATTTTACAATCTTATGTCATAGATGTCTTACATATTTCCTCGACTGCAAATAAAGAGGAAAACCATTCATGAATAGCATACATAAAGCAAAGTATCCGGACAATATTTATCTATAAAATTATCGTTTTGTCACAAATTTGAAGACTTAAGCCCTTAGCCACAGATCTGTCTCATTCCTCCGACATTTTTCTTTAATTTTGGAACGATCGTTGGCGATATCATATTAGTAATTTCAAGTTACGTTGATTAATGATCAATCAGTTCAGCAAGATTTTAGGCTCAAAACTAAACCTCAACATAGGGGATTGAACGATAACGTACGAAGTTGTTTTCATTTAATCAACCTGACCCATTTCATTTCGAGTCTCATTCATCAGCTACTCGATCAAAACTTACCGTAGTCAAATGCCGGTAGCTAGTCGAGACATTGGATGCAGTTTAAATAAGTGACCGTGCACTGTACTGGCTGGGCTGATAAGTGTCCAGGATAATAGGAACTGGGTAAACTCTCGTGTCCTGACATATGTTGGCACCGTTGTGATATGATTGAAAAATTGTTGTACTGGCTCACTCGTTGTGGAGAAATACTGTATGCACGGTGGAGTGCTATTATAAAATATTACCATTCCCCACCACATAAAATAGGTTAGGGCGATCCGCTCTCTAAAATGGAGGTAAAAATGTTCGTTTTTGCTCAATAACTTTTGATTCCTAATTAACCAATCCTTCAAAACTTCAGGCGAATTAATTTATCTATTGTTCCATGTCCTAAAATTTGCCATTTGAAGAACCAGTCAATAATGTTTAAGCAACGCGACAGATGTTTGTCCTCTTATTATGCAAATTAGATAAATGACAATTTATATTTTTACCACAATTTGATGCGGATATATATGTCTGTATGAGCCTCAAGAGGATTTTGCTGGATTTATTATGGGAACTGATTTATAGAGCAAAAACGACCTTGATTACCTCCAATTTATAGAGCGGGATTGCCCTAACCTTTAAAAATACTGCGTACATATGGAGAGAACTTTATTTCGAAGACCCGTTATGCTCTGCAGGGAAATTACGATGTACCTAGTGGAGAGCTGTATCGCATTCTGTGCCTCCTTGAGAATATTGTGTGCATAGCCGAATGCCAAATCATAAATAACCTAATGCTTCTTGTCGTTGTCATGTACGTACGTCCGTCCGTCCTAGCGTCCGTCCGTCCGTCAACAGGAACGTTGACTGATGAAATGATTAGATTTTCAGATGGCTATGATGATTTCATGATTTTTTTATTTTTTTTTATATTTATTGATGGCTAAGCTTGTGCACTGTTATCTATGCCCATCGGGAACCCTTGGTTACATGATTCATTGTGACTTTTGAAGGTTCCCTGATACAAGAAGGCCTGGTCCATTCAAGATTCAAGATGATCATTGGATGGAACCCCCCAATTCCCATATATTCTGCGAGCTCACATGATGCTGCACTTGGTCAACCTATGCACTACCCTCGGGAGGCACTATGGGGCACTAAAGTTTTGAACTTTTTCCTATCCACAGCTTCTCAGCCTCATGTAATGTGTATGAGATGCAGTGCACATTGCTTTTTTCACACACACATGCTGAATCACCTACAATTTATTCCTTTTTAGTAATGACAACATTTTTCCTCAATTCTGCTATTAAATCATTCTATTCTACATCATATGATTTATCCTAAAACTTTTGCATGAACCATATTTGTGTCCACACATTTAACTGGTACAACATAATGCTTCAATTTTTATCACCAAACTTGTTACTGTACCTTGAAAATTATTTGAAACGAGTGATTAGGAGAGCCCACTTTTAACCTGACTGGGCAACTTTGAACCAGTTTGCTTACCTGGAGCTTATGCCCCCCCCCCCCCACCCAAATAATGATAAAGGGTGGGCCTGTGTCAATCAGTGTGATTCTATGCCATTGCGATTCTATGTATTGCGCCACTATTTCTAAGAACTCTGGCGTTGAATGTATGTGGATATTGAAAAACTCAAAATGTCTTACGGAAGAACTTGATGCTAAAGGTCACATACCGTACAGACATGTATCCACATGGGATTTCTCGACTCTCTATACTACAATCCCTCATCAGGACCTTATTGACCGTCTAAGTTCGTTAATAGTATCTGTGTTCAAGAAAACTGATCGTAGATATATTAATGTCGGAAGCCATAAAGCATTCTTTAGCTCTACTACATACAAGAGATATCATTCATGGGATGTTTCTTTGTTTATAGAGTTGATTGAATTTCTCATTAAAAATATCTATGTGAAATATGGCAACACAATATATCAGCAGCATATAGGTATTCCAATGGGTACTAATTGTGCACCCCTGTTGGCTGACCTGTATCTGTTCTCTTATGAATATGACTATATGCTGGCGCTTTCAAAAACCGATCCATTCAAAGCCCGTTCCTTCTAATTCACCAAACGCTATATAGACGATCTTCTCGCTGTGGATAATCGCTATATAAATGACGCAGTGAAGGATATATATCCACCTTCACTGGATTTGAAGGAAACTACAGACAGCCCTACGGGCACATCATATTTAGATCTATATCTCTATAAAAATGAAGCGGCCGTTCTCTCTCGTCGACTTTATGACAAAAGAGATGATTACAATTTCGAAATCGTAAACTATCCCTTTCTGGACAGTAATATCCCAGTGGGACCTGCACATGGCGTATACATATCTCGCTTAGTAGCATTTGCTAGATCCTGTGTTAAATGTGACGATTTTAATCAACGTCACAAAACATTGTTGCAGAAACTTATAAAACAGGGCTATTCCATCAAACGCCTCCACTCAAAGTTTCTCAAATTTGGCGATACATATCGCATGCCGATAGCAAAATACGAACGTAGCGTGCAAGATCTATGGCGGTACGTTTCGTAACTTGTCTAATTCCGCTTAACCCGGGGCTAGGGGCCGTATGAACCCATGTACTTCAAGATCCTCATGGTACTCATATGAACAGGCACAATCAAAGCGTGACTGAGATACATCACTCTTTAGATGACGACTTTACAACGAATATTATGGATTAAGAATACTGATCAGCGATACGGATTTGATATTTTTGGAACATCATGATGCCGGCATCATTGAAAACTGTTGACCGCTTCTCTCTTGCAGGGAGCAAGCCTATGTTTATGTATACTATGATTGTCTTTTTGAATTTGGTGCTAATACTGTTATATGGAATATGGAATAGGTCTTTGGATTATGGACGCGGATATTCTCTAATGGACGACGGCTGAATTATGAATGACGGACTAGACGCTTGTAATTAACTTAGCACATTTGTGCAATGCATAAATTGGTACTGATAAGGCTACACCTTCTTGCATGCTGTGATCTCCGCACAACGCTCATGTGAAAACGAAGTCTATTATATACGGTAGAGAAATCGCATAACCTGTATCCGCAGGGCTGTATCCAGGTATTTTTGCAGGTTCCGATCCCAATCTCCCAGTTCCTTCTCATAATTCGTTATTGTGGGTCCAATTTTTTAGTGAATTTCGGCACAAAGAGCCTGTGATCAATCACGAAATAGAGGTTTATTTACATGAAATTCAATACCCAGCTATGCAATCGGATCGATATTGGGGCTCCCAGAAGCTGTTTCTAGGAGTATTTCATCCAGAAATCCTTTCAAATCAAACAACAACATTTTCGTTTCATTTGAGTTTTGGGCGTCCATACGTTTTCCGGGACTAAATTGGCTCTAGATGCAGCCCTGATCCTACTTGACTGAAAAAAGGCTGAGGGGTCCACGCACCTTTTAGGTGCTTGCCTGCAATTCCCCTGCAATTCATGTTTATATCAGATTTAGAAAAAATGGAATGGAGCACCTACTTGTAACAGAGCTGATCTAATGCTGTCATTTTATAGTGCTGTCCTACTGAAGACATACACCCCACTCAGTTACATTATACTGACACCGAGCGAATCAGTCCTTGTTCACTTAATGCTGAGCGTTTTTCGGAGCAGGGTGGAGTGATATGCGGATTCAGGTGCATCCTATATCACCGACCTTATAAGTGAGGATGGTACACGTTTTTTTAATCAAACAACTCCTGAATACGTTTGCAGTCAAACTTATCTAGTCCAGTCTTCACTGTGTCGTAATTCACAATATATCGAATGAAAAGTGTACAGATATAAAGATAGCGTCCCAATACCCCCAGCTATCAGTTATTCTTTTACAATCGGCAAGCATGCATAAGATGTATTAAAGATATTGAAATGTACATGTATACTCAAAATAAGAATCTGTTGAGGTTCGTTCAGAAGTGCAGTCCCCTTACCTAGCTTTACTACCAATCAATAATTAACCTGTTCGTATCTTTTTTATGCATTTGGGGAAGATTCGGTAAACAAGGTTTCTTCGCAAATGGGATTATTTTTGATTGTGATGTTGGAGCATGTGTGTGCGTGTTTGTGTGTGTTGTCCTCCTGATTGATTCAGTTTGAAAATGTGCGAGTTTACATATTGTGTTTAAATAGTTGTGTCAGTGGTCTAGAACCGAGGACAGCTCGGACATTGGGATGATTAGATCACAAACTTCAGCATTTTTTTTCTCCATTTTTCCATATCTTTCCTTCTCCAAATTTCGCACGTTATTCGACAGTAAATAAGATATTACACAAGTTCGGCCTACTATATAGGCACGAAATTCCATCTCAGGAAAGATGGTCATTTGGAATCCTAATCATCGCGTCCCGTGGAGCTCTCGGGGATTTATCTGGGGTGTCGATATGCACACTCGACGTCATGATAAGAATAGGCATCAGCCCTTCAGAGAGCTTGTCGTAAGAGGCCACTAACTAGGCACCCGTGGGGTTCCCGGGTGTGAAAATGAGTAGGAACCAAACGTCGTGATATGAGTGAAATAGTTAAAGCGACGTTAAATCATATTCACTCACTCACTCTAGGCATGACTGAGTTGCTTTATTGTTAAATCGGTGCATCGCATATCTTGTTTTAACAGCAACAACAACCACTCCGACGACTACCACACCTACCACTACCACACCGACAACAACCACACCTACAACTACCACACCGACGACTACCACACCAACAACTACCACACCTACAACTACCACACCAACAACTACCACGCCAACAACTACCACACCTACAACTACTACACCCACAACTACCACACCTACAACCACGACACCCACAACTACCACACCTACAACCACCACAACTACCACGCCTACAACTACCACACCAACCACCACTACACCAACAACTACCACACCCACAACCACCACACCCACAACTACCACTCCTACAACTACCACACCAACAACCACCACACCCACAACTACCACGCCTACAACTACCACGCCTACAACTACCACACCTACAACTACTACACCAGTCCCTCCATGTACGGCGACAGAGGGAATGAGTGACCCTAGTATAATAGATATTGTCAGTGTTACCGGTGTCAACCCGTCGTCCTCTGCTGGTGATGATTTAAGACCGGGTTCTGATAATTCTTATCAGTCAGACAACGACCTGCTTACGGTTGTGACAAAAATTCGACAGGGAGCTCTGGATTACGAGATCGGAGTGATAGAGGTCAAGGCTAGCAATGTGGTTAACGTGCATGCAGACCTCCGGTTCGCTAATGGTTCTTCAGCGGGGGTAAGTTACTTGTACACTTGTATAAACATGTCAGATTATCCCAAAGCCTTTATGTAAGAAAATATTTGGTAATATAAAACACTTGCATAGTATTGCCAAACGCAATGTACCGGGAATTAGACAAGATAATAATGTCAATCATTTAATATATCCTCTATCACACGCATAAGTATACGCACCCGTGTAAATTTGCACACTGTGAAAAGAAAATACACCTTCGTAAATTTAGCATGTGTATACAATTGCCCACGTATGTATATTTGCAAAGTGATCAAATTTGCATATGTTCTGCATGTTGAGAAAAAATGTATTGTTCTGTATGAAAATCAAGATTCGCGAAAGCATAACAAATATAAACAGCATGTATTTGGAGTAAAACATCGTAAATTTCGCTGAATCAATTCTTAAATACCCTGTTCAGTGGAAGATTGAACCATCAAGTTGAACCACCCAACCCATCAAGTGATACTGTCAAACGAAAGTATTTTGCAAACTGTAACTTTACCTTAGCTTTTTGGGGTCATGATGACTCTGGCGTTTGGTAATGTAAATCAAATATCAAGGCTTCCTCCGACACACGAAAGTATTATTAAGGCGCCTTTGAAATTGATGAAGATAGCTCAATAAGACATCGTAAATATCGCTGAATCAATTCTTAAATACCGTGTTCATTGGAAAATTGAACCATCAAGTTGAACCACCCAACCCATCAAGTGATACTGTCAAACGACAGTACTTGTGCACATGGAAACTTTTACCTTACTTTTTTGGGGTCATGACGACTCTGGCGTTTGGTAATGTGAATCAAATATCAAGGCTTCCTCCGACACACGAAATTATTATGAAGCCGTCTTTGTAATTGATGAAGATAGCTCAATAAGACATCGTAAATATCGCTGAATCAATTCATAAAAACCGTGTTCATTGGAAAATTGAACCATCAAGTTGAACCACCCAACCCATCAAGTGATACTGTCAAACGACAGTACTTGTGCACATGGAAACTTTTACCTTACTTTCTTGGGGTCATGACGACTCTGGCGTTTGGTAATGTGAATCAAATATCAAGGCTTCCTCCGACAAACGAAATTATTATGAAGCCGTCTTTGTAATTGATGAAGATAGCTCAATAAGACATCGTAAATATCGATGAATCAATTCTTAAATACCGTGTTCAGTGAAAAATTGAACCATCAAGTTGAACAACCCAACCCATCGAGTGATACTGTCAAACGACAGTACTTGTGCACATGGAAACTTTTACCTTACTTTTTTGGGTCATGACGACTTTGGCGTTTGGTAATGTAAATCAAATATTAAGGCTTCCTCCGACACACGAAAGTATTCTTAAGCCGCCTTTGAAATTGATTAAGATAGCTCAATAAGACTTTATGTGAGACAATATTTGGTATTCTAATAAACTGATAGTTTTGCTAAATGCCTTGTACCGGGAAATTGACGATAGTTTTCTTCAAATCCAGTGAAGGTGGATATATACCCCCCACTGCGTCATTTATATAGCGATCATCCACAGCGAGACGGTTGTCTATATAGCGTTTGGTGAATGAGGAGCGGGCTTTGAATTGATCGGTTTTTGAAATTACATAGGCAATAAGTTACCTAGAAAAATTGGCATCATAAATCATATCAAAATCTTCTTGAATAAAAAGACATTATTTATATCATATTATTCTATGATATTTCCGTACTTGAACTATTGTAAAGTTTTGTGGGATATACATATGTTACTCATTTAACGCATTAATTATACTGCAGAAGCGCGCGATCAGGGCAATATCCTTTCCGACTAAACTGGCTCATACACCACCCCTGTTCAGAAAATTGAACTTCTTATCCTTACTCAAGTTGAACAAATATTCTTCCATTTTCCTTGTGCATACATTTTTCTACAAGAAAGTATTTTTACCATTAAACTTCCAGGACTATTTCACCAAGCAGTCTGATATACACCGCCATCATACCAGAGGACAAATAATCAACTTGTATAGACCATTTTATCAGTCCAACTTATCGTTTTATACCGTCAAAATTACTGGACCACGAGAGTGGAACAATTTGTCGCCTCCACTCAAATGCATTAAATCTGCTTCTCTTTTCCGATCGAACATTATAACATATCTTCTTCAAGACTGACCTATTTTTACAGTGCAATTATTTCAGATATATTCACCATACCAATCTATATTTTTTCTTTGCAATGCCATGTATTATTTGTTACCTATGTATAGAATTTTAGGATAGAACAAACCCTCTGGGGTTTTATTCCCGCCAACTATTTCATTGTATCATACAGCATCTACTAGTTTCCCTTTAATTATCGATTTTCATTGGAGTGTATAATATATATATTACTTTATTTGGTGAATAAACATCAAAATCAAATCAAATTATCACTTATATTTACCATGAAATACATCCTCGTTCGCAAATTTACCATGTGTATGCAGTTGCCCACGTGTGTATAGTTGCATAGTGATCAAATTTGCTTCTGTTCCGCATGTTTAGCAAAGGTATATTCACACAATGTGTAAAGTTGCTCAGCATGAAAGATTGGTCACTTGAAATCATAACAAATACACCATGCATGTGGAGTAAAACTTCGTAAATATCGCTGAATCAATTCTTAAATACCCTGTTCAGTGGAAAATTGAACCATCAAGTTGAACCACTCAACTCATCAAGTGATGCTGACAACCAAGAGTACTTTCGCACATGGAAACTTTTACATTTGGTTATGTTAATCTAATATCAAGGCTTTCTTCGAAGCACAAAAGTATTATAAAGCCACCTTTGAAATTGATGAAGGTAGCTTGACCTCTTGCTCGTGGAATGCTTATTTTTGTTTACTCAATGGTAAGCTTGGCTTTTGACTTTTCAACTCAGAAGTTAAATAAAGATTGTATGTGCATGTGAATGTTTAGCAATCTTGATGCTCGTGATGTCACTGAGTGTAAAGTACGAGTTAAGCAAGACCATCTGCTGAGATTTGACAAAAACTTATATGAAACCACTCTACAGAAAATCATCTAGCATCACCAAGTATAGTATCTGTAATTCATTGATGAGTCTGTTAATAATTATCTATACCTCTGTTTAGGTACTATCATTTTAATTTGTTTGTGCTGACATTAATGTATCGTTGTTTTCTTTCACAAATAATGCGTATTAGTAGGTGTACAAACTGCGTGCACAGAAACAATGCAATTGTTGGATTCATTCTATGCATTGTTCGTATTTTTCAGTCTTACACCTTAACGCAGACAGCAACTGGATTCAAAATTACACTACCTGTTGGAGTATATGCAGCTAAGATTACTCTGTCCATTACTCGAAACAATGGAAACGCGGTAATGGCAATAGATTCTATTGCTGTGTATGGCTGTTTCGAGGTCATTTCTACAACACCAACAACCACCACACCAACGACTACTACACCCACAACCACCACACCTACAACTACTACCCCCACAACTACTACACCTACAACTACCACACCCACTACCACGACACCCACAACTACTACACCCACAACTACTACACCTACAACTACCACACCTACAACCACCACACCCACAACTACCACGCCTACAACTACCACACCAACCACCACTACACCAACAACTACCACGCCTACAACTACCACACCAACAACCACCACACCCACAACTACCACGCCTACAACTACCACGCCTACAACTACCACACCTACAACTACTACACCAGTCCCTCCATGTACGGCGACAGAGGGAATGAGTGACCCTAGTATAATAGATATTGTGAGTGTCACCGGTGTCAACCCGTCGTCCTCTCCTGATGATGATTTAAGACCGGGTTCTGGTAATTCTTATCAGTCGGACAACGACCTGCTTACAGTTGTGACAAAAATTCGACAAGGAGCTCTGGATTACGAGATCGGAGTGATAGAGGTCAAGGCTAGCAATGTGGTTAACGTGCAAGCAGACCTCCGGTTCGCTAATGGTTCTTCAGCGGGGGTAAGTTACTTGTACACTTGTATAAACATGTCAGTGTATCCCAAAGCCTTTATGTAAGACAATATTTGGTAATCCAAAACACTTGCATAGTATTGCCAAATGCAATGTACCGGGAATTAGATAAGATAATAATATCAATCATTTAATATATCCTCCATCACACGCATAAGTATACCCACCCGTGTAAATTTGCACACTGTGAAAAGAAAATACACCTTCGCAAATTTAGCATGTGTATACAATTGCCCACGTATGTATATTTGCAAAGTGATCAAATTTGCGTCTGTTCTGCATGTTGAGCAAAAGTGTATTGTTCTGTATGAAAATCAAGATTCGCGAAAGCATAACAAATATAAACACCATGTATTTAGAGTAAAACATCGTAAATATCGCTGAATCAATTCTTAAATACCCTGTTCAGTGGAAAATTGAACCATCAAGTTGAACCACCCAACCCATCAAGTAATACTGTCAAACGAGAGTATTTTTGCCTTAATTGTTTGGGGTCATGACGACTTTGGCGTTTGGTAATGTAAATCAAATATTAAGGCTTCCTCCGACACACGAAAGTATTATTAAACCGCCTTTGAAATTGATAAAGATAGCTCAATAACACTTTATGTGAGACAATATTTGGTATTCTAATAAACTGATAGTTTTGCCAAATGCCTTGTACCGGGAAATTGACGATAGTTTCCTTCAAATCCAGAGAAGGTGGATATATATCCCCCACTGCGTCATTTATATAGCGATCATCCACAGCGAGAAGATCGTCTATATAGCGTTTGGTGAATGAGGAGCGGGCTTTGAATTGATCGGTTTTTCAAATTACATAGGCAATAAGGTACCTAGAAATATTGGCATCATAAATCATATCAAATTCTTCTTGAATAAAAAGATATTATTTATATTATATTATTCTATGATATTTTCGTACTTGAACTATTGTAACGTTTTGTGGGGATATACATATGTTACTCATTTAACCCATTAATTATACTGCAGAAGCGCGCGATCAGGGCAATATTCTTTCCGACTAAACTGGCTCATACACTACCCCTGTTCAGAGAATTGAACTCCCTACCCTTACTCAAGTTGAACAAATATTCTTCCCTTCTCCTTGTGCATAAATTTTTCTACAAGAAAGTATTTTTACCATTAAACTTCCAGGACTATTTCACCAAGCAGTTTGATATACACCACCATCATACCAGAGGACAAATAATCAACTTGTATAGACCATTTTATCAGTGCAACTTGTCATTTTATACCGTCAAAATTACTGGACCACGAGAGTGGAACAAATGCATTGAATCTGCTTCTCTTTTCCGATCGAAAATTACAACATATCTTCTTCAAGACTAACCTATTTTCACAGTGCAATTATTTCAGATATCTTCACCATATCAATCTATATTTTTTTCTTTGCAATGCCATGTATTATTTGTTACCTATGTATAGAATTTTAGGATAGAACAAACCCTCTGGGGTTTTATTCCCGCAATTATTTCATTGTATCATACAGCATCTACTAGTTTCCCTTTAATTATCGATTTTCATTGGAGTGTATAATATATATATTACTTTATTTGGTGAATAAACATAAATCAAAATCAAATCAAATTATCACTTATATTTACCATGAAATACATCCTCGTTCGCAAATTTACCACGTGTATGCAGTTGCCCACGTGTATATAGTTGCATGGTGATCAAATTTGCATCTGTTCCACATGTTTAGCAAAGGTATATTCACACAATGTGTAATGTTGCTCAGCATGAAAGATTGGTCACGTGAAATCATAACAAATACACCATGCATGTGGAGTAAAGCTTCGTAAATATCGCTGAATCAATTCTTAAATACCCTGTTCAGTGGAAAATTGAATCATCAAGTTGAACCACCCAACTCATCAAGTGATGCTGACAAACGAGAGTACTTTTGCACATGGAAACTTTTACCTCACTTTTTTGGGGTCATGACCACTTTGACATTTGGTTATGTTAATGTAATATCAAGGCTTTCTTCGAAGCACAAAAGTATTATAAAGCCACCTTTGAAATTGATGAAGGTAGCTTGACCTCTTGCTCGTGGAATGCTTATTTTTGTTTACTCAATGGTAAGCTTGGCTTTTGACCTTTCAACTCAGAAGTTAAATAAAGATTGTATGTGCATGTGAATGTTTAGCAATCTTGATGCTCGTGATGTCACTGAGTGTAAAGTACGAGTTAAGCAAGACCATCTGCTGAGATTTGACAAAAACTTATATGAAACCACTCTACAGAAAATCATCTAGCATCACCAAGTATAGTATCTGTAATTCATTGATGAGTCTGTTAATAATTATCTATACCTCTGTTTAGGTACTATCATTTTAATTTGTTTGTGCTGACATTAATGTATCGTTGTTTTCTTTCACAAATAATGCGTATTAGTAGGTGTGCAACCTGCGTGCACAGAAACAATGCAATTGTTGGATTCATTCTATGCATTGTTCGTATTTTGCAGTCTTACACCTTAACGCAGACAGCAACTGGATTCAAAATTACACTACCTGTTGGAGTATATGCAGCTAAGATTACTCTGTCCATTACTCGAAACAATGGAAACGCGGTAATGGCAATAGATTCTATTGCTGTGTATGGCTGTTTCGAGGTCATTTCTACAACACCAACAACCACCACACCAACGACTACTACACCCACAACCACCACACCTACAACTACTACCCCCACAACTACTACACCTACAACTACCACACCCACTACCACGACACCCACAACTACTACACCCACAACTACTACACCTACAACTACCACACCTACAACCAGCACACCCACAACTACCACGCCTACAACTACCACACCAACCACTACTACACCAACAACTACCACGCCTACAACTACCACACCCACAACCACCACACCCACAACTACCACGCCTACAACTACCACACCTACAACTACTACACCAGTCCCTCCATGTACGGCGACAGAGGGAATGAGTGACCCTAGTATAATAGATATTGTGAGTGTCACCGGTGTCAACCCGTCGTCCTCTCCTGATGATGATTTAAGACCGGGTTCAGGTAATTCTTATCAGTCGGACAACGACCTGCTTACAGTTGTGACAAAAATTCGACAAGGAGCTCTGGATTACGAGATCGGAGTGATAGAGGTCAAGGCTAGCAATGTGGTTAACGTGCAAGCAGACCTCCGGTTCGCTAATGGTTCTTCAGCGGGGGTAAGTTACTTGTACACTTGTATAAACATGTCAGTGTATCCCAAAGCCTTTATGTAAGACAATATTTGGTAATCCAAAACACTTGCATAGTATTGCCAAATGCAATGTACCGGGAATTAGATAAGATAATAATATCAATCATTTAATATATCCTCCATCACACGCATAAGTATACCCACCCGTGTAAATTTGCACACTGTGAAAAGAAAATACACCTTCGCAAATTTAGCATGTGTATACAATTGCCCACGTATGTATATTTGCAAAGTGATCAAATTTGCGTCTGTTCTGCATGTTGAGCAAAAGTGTATTGTTCTGTATGAAAATCAAGATTCGCGAAAGCATAACAAATATAAACACCATGTATTTAGAGTAAAACATCGTAAATATCGCTGAATCAATTCTTAAATACCCTGTTCAGTGGAAAATTGAACCATCAAGTTGAACCACCCAACCCATCAAGTAATACTGTCAAACGAGAGTATTTTTGCCTTAATTTTTTGGGGTCATGACGACTTTGGCGTTTGGTAATGTAAATCAAATATTAAGGCTTCCTCCGACACACGAAAGTATTATTAAACCGCCTTTGAAATTGATAAAGATAGCTCAATAACACTTTATGTGAGACAATATTTGGTATTCTAATAAACTGATAGTTTTGCCAAATGCCTTGTACCGGGAAATTGACGATAGTTTCCTTCAAATCCAGAGAAGGTGGATATATATCCCCCACTGCGTCATTTATATAGCGATCATCCACAGCGAGAAGATCGTCTATATAGCGTTTGGTGAATGAGGAGCGGGCTTTGAATTGATCGGTTTTTGAAATTACATAGGCAATAAGGTACCTAGAAATATTGGCATCATAAATCATATCAAATTCTTCTTGAATAAAAAGATATTATTTATATTATATTATTCTATGATATTTTCGTACTTGAACTATTGTAACGTTTTGTGGGGATATACATATGTTACTCATTTAACCCATTAATTATACTGCAGAAGCGCGCGATCAGGGCAATATTCTTTCCGACAAAACTGGCTCATACACTACCCCTGTTCAGAGAATTGAACTCCCTACCCTTACTCAAGTTGAACAAATATTCTTCCCTTCTCCTTGTGCATAAATTTTTCTACAAGAAAGTATTTTTACCATTAAACTTCCAGGACTATTTCACCAAGCAGTCTGATATACACCACCATCATACCAGAGGACAAATAATCAACTTGTATAGACCATTTTATCAGTGCAACTTGTCATTTTATACCGTCAAAATTACTGGACCACGAGAGTGGAACAAATGCATTGAATCTGCTTCTCTTTTCCGATCGAAAATTACAACATATCTTCTTCAAGACTAACCTATTTTCACAGTGCAATTATTTCAGATATCTTCACCATATCAATCTATATTTTTTTCTTTGCAATGCCATGTATTATTGTTACCTATGTATAGAATTTTAGGATAGAACAAACCCTCTGGGGTTTTATTCCCGCAATTATTTCATTGTATCATACAGCATCTACTAGTTTCCCTTTAATTATCGATTTTCATTGGAGTGTATAATATATATATTACTTTATTTGGTGAATAAACATAAATCAAAATCAAATCAAATTATCACTTATATTTACCATGAAATACATCCTCGTTCGCAAATTTACCATGTGTATGCAGTTGCCCACGTGTATATAGTTGCATGGTGATCAAATTTGCATCTGTTCCACATGTTTAGCAAAGGTATATTCACACAATGTGTAATGTTGCTCAGCATGAAAGATTGGTCACGTGAAATCATAACAAATACACCATGCATGTGGAGTAAAGCTTCGTAAATATCGCTGAATCAATTCTTAAATACCCTGTTCAGTGGAAAATTGAATCATCAAGTTGAACCACCCAACTCATCAAGTGATGCTGACAAACGAGAGTACTTTTGCACATGGAAACTTTTACCTCACTTTTTTGAGGTCATGACGACTCTGGCGTTTGGTAATGTGAATCAAATATCAAGGCTTCCTCCGACACACGAAATTATTATGAAGCCGTCTTTGTAATTGATGAAGATAGCTCAATAAGACATCGTAAATATCGATGAATCAATTCTTAAATACCCTGTTCAGTGAAAAATTGAACCATCAAGTTGAACCACCCAACCCATCGAGTGATACTGTCAAACGACAGTACTTGTGCACATGGAAACTTTTACCTTACTTTTTTGGGTCATGACGACTTTGGCGTTTGGTAATGTAAATCAAATATTAAGGCTTCCTCCGACACACGAAAGTATTCTTAAGCCGCCTTTGAAATTGATTAAGATAGCTCAATAAGACTTTATGTGAGACAATATTTGGTATTCTAATAAACTGATAGTTTTGCTAAATGCCTTGTACCGGGAAATTGACGATAGTTTTCTTCAAATCCAGTGAAGGTGGATATATACCCCCCACTGCGTCATTTATATAGCGATCATCCACAGCGAGACGGTTGTCTATATAGCGTTTGGTGAATGAGGAGCGGGCTTTGAATTGATCGGTTTTTGAAATTACATAGGCAATAAGTTACCTAGAAAAATTGGCATCATAAATCATATCAAAATCTTCTTGAATAAAAAGACATTATTTATATCATATTATTCTATGATATTTCCGTACTTGAACTATTGTAAAGATTTGTGGGATATACATATGTTACTCATTTAACGCATTAATTATACTGCAGAAGCGCGCGATCAGGGCAATATCCTTTTCGACTAAACTGGCTCATACACCACCCCTGTTCAGAAAATTGAACTTCCTATCCTTACTCAAGTTGAACAAATATTCTTCCATTTTCCTTGTGCATAAATTTTTCTACAAGAAAGTATTTTTACCATTAAACTTCCAGGACTATTTCACCAAGCAGTCTGATATACACCGCCATCATACCAGAGGACAAATAATCAACTTGTATAGACCATTTTATCAGTGCAACTTATCGTTTTATACCGTCAAAATTACTGGACCACGAGAGTGGAACAATTTGTCGCCTCCACTCAAATGCATTGAATCTGCTTCTCTTTTCCGATCGAACATTACAACATATCTTCTTCAAGACTGACCTATTTTTACAGTGCAATTATTTCAGATATATTCACCATACCAATCTATATTTTTTTCTTTGCAATGCCATGTATTATTTTTTACCTATGTATAGAATTTTAGGATAGAACAAACACTCTGGGGTTTTATTCCCGCCGACTATTTCATTGTATCATACAGCATCTACTAGTTTCCCTTTAATTATCGATTTTCATTGGAGTGTATAATATATATATATTACTTTATTTGGTGAATAAACATCAAAATCAAATCAAATTATCACTTATATTTACCATGAAATACATCCTCGTTCGCAAATTTACCATGTGTATGCAGTTGCCCACGTGTGTATAGTTGCATAGTGATCAAATTTGCTTCTGTTCCGCATGTTTAGCAAAGGTATATTCACACAATGTGTAAAGTTGCTCAGCATGAAAGATTGGTCACTTGAAATCATAACAAATACACCATGCATGTGGAGTAAAATTGAACCATCAAGTTGAACCACTCAACTCATCAAGTGATGCTGACAACCGGGAGTACTTTCGCACATGGAAACTTTTACCTCACTTTTTTGGAGTCATGACCACTTTGACATTTGGTTATGTTAATCTAATATCAAGGCTTTCTTCGAAGCACAAACGTATTATAAAGCCACCTTTGAAATTGATGAAGGTAGCTTGACCTCTTGCTCGTGGAATGCTTATTTTTGTTTACTCAATGGTAAGCTTGGCTTTTGACCTTTCAACTCAGAAGTTAAATAAAGATTGTATGTGCATGTGAATGTTTGGCAATCTTGATGCTCGTGATGTCAATGAATGTAAAGTACCAGTTAAGCAAGACCATCTGCTGAGATTTGACAAAAACTTATATGAAACCACTCTACAGAAAATCATCTAGCATCACCAAGTATAGTATCTGTAATTCATTGATGAGTCTGTTAATAATTATCTATACCTCTGTTTAGGTACTATCATTTTAATTTGTTTGTGCTGACATTAATGTATCGTTGTTTTCTTTCACAAATAATGCGTATTAGTAGGTGTACAAACTGCGTGCACAGAAACAATGCAATTGTTGGATTCATTCTATGCATTGTTCGTATTTTTCAGTCTTACACCTTAACGCAGACAGCAACTGGATTCAAAATTACACTACCTGTTGGAGTATATGCAGCTAAGATTACTCTGTCCATTACTCGAAACAATGGAAACGCGGTAATGGCAATAGATTCTATTGCTGTGTATGGCTGTTTCGAGGTCATTTCTACAACACCAACAACCACCACACCAACGACTACTACACCCACAACCACCACACCTACAACTACTACCCCCACAACTACTACACCTACAACTACCACACCCACTACCACGACACCCACAACTACTACACCCACAACTACTACACCTACAACTACCACACCTACAACCACCACACCTACAACTACCACACCAACCACCACTACACCAACAACTACCACGCCTACAACTACCACACCCACAACCACCACACCCACAACTACCACGCCTACAACTACCACACCAACAACCACCACACCCACAACTACCACGCCTACAACTACCACGCCTACAACTACCACACCTACAACTACTACACCAGTCCCTCCATGTACGGCGACAGAGGGAATGAGTGACCCTAGTATAATAGATATTGTGAGTGTCACCGGTGTCAACCCGTCGTCCTCTCCTGATGATGATTTAAGACCGGGTTCTGGTAATTCTTATCAGTCGGACAACGACCTGCTTACAGTTGTGGCACAAATTCGACAAGGAGCTCTGGATTACGAGATCGGAGTGATAGAGGTCAAGGCTAGCAATGTGGTTAACGTGCAAGCAGACCTCCGGTTCGCTAATGGTTCTTCAGCGGGGGTAAGTTACTTGTACACTTGTATAAACATGTCAGGGTATCCCAAAGCCTTTATGTAAGACAATATTTAGTAATCCAAAACATTTGCATAGTATTGCCAAGTGCAATGTACCGAGAATTAGATAAGATACTAATATCAATCATTTAATATATCCTCCATCACACGCATAAGTATACCCACCCGTGTAAATTTGCACACTGTGAAAAGAAAATACACCTTCGTAAATTTAGCATGTGTATACAATTGCCCACGTATGTATATTTGCAAAGTGATCAAATTTGCGTCTGTTCATGTTGAGCAAAAGTGTATTGTTCTGTATGAAAATCAAGATTCGCGAAAGCATAACAAATATAAACACCATGTATTTAGAGTAAAACTGTCAAACGAGAGTATTTTTGCACATGGAAACTTTACCTTAATTTTTGGGGGTCATGACGACTTTGGCGTTTGGTAATGTAAATCAAATATTAAGGCTTCCTCCGACACACGAAAGTATTATTAAGCCGCCTTTGAAATTGATAAAGATAGCTCAATAACACTTTATGTAAGACAATATTTGGTATTCTAATAAACTGATAGTTTTGCCAAATGCCTTGTACCGGGAAATTGACGATAGTTTCCTTCAAATCCAGAGAAGGTGGATATATATCCCCCACTGCGTCATTTATATAGCGATCATCCACAGCGAGAAGATCGTCTATATAGCGTTTGGTGAATGAGGAGCGGGCTTTGAATTGATCGGTTTTTCCAAATTACATAGGCAATAAGGTACCTAGAAATATTGGCATCATAAATCATATCAAATTCTTCTTGAATAAAAAGACATTATTTATATTATATTATTCTATGATATTTTCGTACTTGAACTATTGTAACGTTTTGTGGGGATATACATATGTTACTCATTTAACCCATTAATTATACTGCAGAAGCGCGCGATCAGGGCAATATTCTTTCCGACTAAACTGGCTCATACACTACCCCTGTTCAGAGAATTGAACTTCCTACCCTTACTCAAGTTGAACAAATATTCTTCCCTTCTCCTTGTGCATAAATTTTTCTACAAGAAAGTATTTTTACCATTAACCTTCCAGGACTATTTCACCAAGCAGTTTGATATACACCACCATCATACCAGAGGACAAATAACCAACTTGTATAGACCATTTTATCAGTGCAACTTATCGTTTTATACCGTCAAAATTACTGGACCACGAGAGTGGAACAAATGCATTGAATCTGCTTCTCTTTTCCGATCGAACATTACAACATATCTTCTTCAAGACTGACCTTTTTTACAGTGCAATTATCTCAGATATATTCAGCATACCAATCTATATTTTTTTCTTTCCTATGCCATGTATTATTTGTTACCTATGTATAGAATTTTAGGATTGAACAAACCCTCTGGGCTTTTATTCCCGCCAACTATTTCATTGTATCATACAGCATCTACTAGTTTCCCTTTAATTATCGATTTTCATTGGAGTGTATAATATATATATATTACTTTATTTGGTGAATAAACATCAAAATCAAATCAAATTATCACTTATATTTACCATGAAATACATCCTCGTTCGCAAATTTACCATGTGTATGCAGTTGCCCACGTGTGTATAGTTGCATAGTGATCAAATTTGCTTCTGTTCCGCATGTTTAGCAAAGGTATATTCACACAATGTGTAAAGTTGCTCAGCATGAAAGATTGGTCACTTGAAATCATAACAAATACACCATGCATGTGGAGTAAAATTGAACCATCAAGTTGAACCACTCAACTCATCAAGTGATGCTGACAACCGGGAGTACTTTCGCACATGGAAACTTTTACCTCACTTTTTTGGGGTCATGTACCACTTTGACATTTGGTTATGTTAATCTAATATCAAGGCTTTCTTCGAAGCACAAACGTATTATAAAGCCACCTTTGAAATTGATGAAGGTAGCTTGACCTCTTGCTCGTGGAATGCTTATTTTTGTTTACTCAATGGTAAGCTTGGCTTTTGACCTTTCAACTCAGAAGTTAAATAAAGATTGTATGTGCATGTGAATGTTTGGCAATCTTGATGCTCGTGATGTCACTGAATGTAAAGTACCAGTTAAGCAAGACCATCTGCTGAGATTTGACAAAAACTTATATGAAACCACTCTACAGAAAATCATCTAGCATCACCAAGTATAGTATCTGTAATTCATTGATGAGTCTGTTAATAATTATCTATACCTCTGTTTAGGTACTATCATTTGTTTGTGCTGACATTGATGTATCGTTGTTTTCTTTCACAAATAATGCGTATTAGTAGGTGTGCAAACTGCGTGCACAGAAACAATGCAATTGTTGGATTCATTCTATGCATTGTTCGTATTTTTCAGTCTTACACCTTAACGCAGACAGCAACTGGATTCAAAATTACACTACCTGTTGGAGTATATGCAGCTAAGATTACTCTGTCCATTACTCGAAACAATGGAAACGCGGTAATGGCAATAGATTCTATTGCTGTGTATGGCTGTTTCGAGGTCATTTCTACAACACCAACAACCACCACACCAACGACTACTACACCCACAACCACCACACCTACAACTACTACCCCCACAACTACTACACCTACAACTACCACACCCACTACCACGACACCCACAACTACTACACCCACAACTACTACACCTACAACTACCACACCTACAACCACCACACCTACAACTACCACACCAACCACCACTACACCAACAACTACCACGCCTACAACTACCACACCCACAACCACCACACCCACAACTACCACGCCTACAACTACCACACCAACAACCACCACACCCACAACTACCACGCCTACAACTACCACGCCTACAACTACCACACCTACAACTACTACACCAGTCCCTCCATGTACGGCGACAGAGGGAATGAGTGACCCTAGTATAATAGATATTGTGAGTGTCACCGGTGTCAACCCGTCGTCCTCTCCTGATGATGATTTAAGACCGGGTTCTGGTAATTCTTATCAGTCGGACAACGACCTGCTTACAGTTGTGGCACAAATTCGACAAGGAGCTCTGGATTACGAGATCGGAGTGATAGAGGTCAAGGCTAGCAATGTGGTTAACGTGCAAGCAGACCTCCGGTTCGCTAATGGTTCTTCAGCGGGGGTAAGTTACTTGTACACTTGTATAAACATGTCAGGGTATCCCAAAGCCTTTATGTAAGACAATATTTAGTAATCCAAAACATTTGCATAGTATTGCCAAGTGCAATGTACCGGGAATTAGATAAGATACTAATATCAATCATTTAATATATCCTCCATCACACGCATAAGTATACCCACCCGTGTAAATTTGCACACTGTGAAAAGAAAATACACCTTCGTAAATTTAGCATGTGTATACAATTGCCCACGTATGTATATTTGCAAAGTGATCAAATTTGCGTCTGTTCTTCATGTTGAGCAAAAGTGTATTGTTCTGTATGAAAATCAAGATTCGCGAAAGCATAACAAATATAAACACCATGTATTTAGAGTAAAACTGTCAAACGAGAGTATTTTTGCACATGGAAACTTTACCTTAATTTTTGGGGGTCATGACGACTTTGGCGTTTGGTAATGTAAATCAAATATTAAGGCTTCCTCCGACACACGAAAGTATTATTAAGCCGCCTTTGAAATTGATAAAGATAGCTCAATAACACTTTATGTAAGACAATATTTGGTATTCTAATAAACTGATAGTTTTGCCAAATGCCTTGTACCGGGAAATTGACGATAGTTTCCTTCAAATCCAGAGAAGGTGGATATATATCCCCCACTGCGTCATTTATATAGCGATCATCCACAGCGAGAAGATCGTCTATATAGCGTTTGGTGAATGAGGAGCGGGCTTTGAATTGATCGGTTTTTCCAAATTACATAGGCAATAAGGTACCTAGAAATATTGGCATCATAAATCATATCAAATTCTTCTTGAATAAAAAGACATTATTTATATTATATTATTCTATGATATTTTCGTACTTGAACTATTGTAACGTTTTGTGGGGATATACATATGTTACTCATTTAACCCATTAATTATACTGCAGAAGCGCGCGATCAGGGCAATATTCTTTCCGACTAAACTGGCTCATACACTACCCCTGTTCAGAGAATTGAACTTCCTACCCTTACTCAAGTTGAACAAATATTCTTCCCTTCTCCTTGTGCATAAATTTTTCTACAAGAAAGTATTTTTACCATTAACCTTCCAGGACTATTTCACCAAGCAGTTTGATATACACCACCATCATACCAGAGGACAAATAACCAACTTGTATAGACCATTTTATCAGTGCAACTTATCGTTTTATACCGTCAAAATTACTGGACCACGAGAGTGGAACAAATGCATTGAATCTGCTTCTCTTTTCCGATCGAACATTACAACATATCTTCTTCAAGACTGACCTTTTTTACAGTGTAATTATCTCAGATATATTCAGCATACCAATCTATATTTTTTTCTTTCCTATGCCATGTATTATTTGTTACCTATGTATAGAATTTTAGGATTGAACAAACCCTCTGGGCTTTTATTCCCGCCAACTATTTCATTGTATCATACAGCATCTACCAGTTTCCCTTTAATTATCGATTTTCATTGGCGTGTATAATATATATATTACTTTATTTGGTGAATAAACATCAAAATCAAATCAAATTATCACTTATATTTACCATGAAATACATCCTCGTTCGCAAATTTACCATGTGTATGCAGTTGCCCACGTGTGTATAGTTGCATAGTGATCAAATTTGCTTCTGTTCCGCATGTTTAGCAAAGGTATATTCACACAATGTGTAAAGTTGCTCAGCATGAAAGATTGGTCACTTGAAATCATAACAAATACACCATGCATGTGGAGTAAAACTTCGTAAATATCGCTGAATCAATTCTTAAATACCCTGTTCAGTGGAAAATTGAACCATCAAGTTGAACCACTCAACTCATCAAGTGATGCTGACAACCGAGAGTACTTTCGCACATGGAAACTTTTACCTCACTTTTTTGGGGTCATGACCACTTTGACATTTGGTTATGTTAATCTAATATCAAGGCTTTCTTCGAAGCACAAAAGTATTATAAAGCCACCTTTGAAATTGATGAAGGTAGCTTGACCTCTTGCTCGTGGAATGCTTATTTTTGTTTACTCAATGGTAAGCTTGGCTTTTGACCTTTCAACTCAGAAGTTAAATAAAGATTGTATGTGCATGTGAATGTTTAGCAATCTTGATGCTCGTGATGTCACTGAGTGTAAAGTACGAGTTAAGCAAGACCATCTGCTGAGATTTGACAAAAACTTATATGAAACCACTCTACAGAAAATCATCTAGCATCACCAAGTATAGTATCTGTAATTCATTGATGAGTCTGTTAATAATTATCTATACCTCTGTTTAGGTACTATCATTTGTTTGTGCTGACATTGATGTATCGTTGTTTTCTTTCACAAATAATGCGTATTAGTAGGTGTGCAAACTGCGTGCACAGAAACAATGCAATTGTTGGATTCATTCTATGCATTGTTCGTATTTTTCAGTCTTACACCTTAACGCAGACAGCAACTGGATTCAAAATTACACTACCTGTTGGAGTATATGCAGCTAAGATTACTCTGTCCATTACTCGAAACAATGGAAACGCGGTAATGGCAATAGATTCTATTGCTGTGTATGGCTGTTTCGAGGTCATTTCTACAACACCAACAACCACCACACCAACGACTACTACACCCACAACCACCACACCTACAACTACTACCCCCACAACTACTACACCTACAACTACCACACCCACTACCACGACACCCACAACTACTACACCCACAACTACTACACCTACAACTACCACACCTACAACCACCACACCTACAACTACCACACCAACCACCACTACACCAACAACTACCACGCCTACAACTACCACACCCACAACCACCACACCCACAACTACCACGCCTACAACTACCACACCAACAACCACCACACCCACAACTACCACGCCTACAACTACCACGCCTACAACTACCACACCTACAACTACTACACCAGTCCCTCCATGTACGGCGACAGAGGGAATGAGTGACCCTAGTATAATAGATATTGTGAGTGTCACCGGTGTCAACCCGTCGTCCTCTCCTGATGATGATTTAAGACCGGGTTCTGGTAATTCTTATCAGTCGGACAACGACCTGCTTACAGTTGTGGCACAAATTCGACAAGGAGCTCTGGATTACGAGATCGGAGTGATAGAGGTCAAGGCTAGCAATGTGGTTAACGTGCAAGCAGACCTCCGGTTCGCTAATGGTTCTTCAGCGGGGGTAAGTTACTTGTACACTTGTATAAACATGTCAGGGTATCCCAAAGCCTTTATGTAAGACAATATTTAGTAATCCAAAACATTTGCATAGTATTGCCAAGTGCAATGTACCGGGAATTAGATAAGATACTAATATCAATCATTTAATATATCCTCCATCACACGCATAAGTATACCCACCCGTGTAAATTTGCACACTGTGAAAAGAAAATACACCTTCGTAAATTTAGCATGTGTATACAATTGCCCACGTATGTATATTTGCAAAGTGATCAAATTTGCGTCTGTTCTTCATGTTGAGCAAAAGTGTATTGTTCTGTATGAAAATCAAGATTCGCGAAAGCATAACAAATATAAACACCATGTATTTAGAGTAAAACTGTCAAACGAGAGTATTTTTGCACATGGAAACTTTACCTTAATTTTTGGGGGTCATGACGACTTTGGCGTTTGGTAATGTAAATCAAATATTAAGGCTTCCTCCGACACACGAAAGTATTATTAAGCCGCCTTTGAAATTGATAAAGATAGCTCAATAACACTTTATGTAAGACAATATTTGGTATTCTAATAAACTGATAGTTTTGCCAAATGCCTTGTACCGGGAAATTGACGATAGTTTCCTTCAAATCCAGAGAAGGTGGATATATATCCCCCACTGCGTCATTTATATAGCGATCATCCACAGCGAGAAGATCGTCTATATAGCGTTTGGTGAATGAGGAGCGGGCTTTGAATTGATCGGTTTTTCCAAATTACATAGGCAATAAGGTACCTAGAAATATTGGCATCATAAATCATATCAAATTCTTCTTGAATAAAAAGACATTATTTATATTATATTATTCTATGATATTTTCGTACTTGAACTATTGTAACGTTTTGTGGGGATATACATATGTTACTCATTTAACCCATTAATTATACTGCAGAAGCGCGCGATCAGGGCAATATTCTTTCCGACTAAACTGGCTCATACACTACCCCTGTTCAGAGAATTGAACTTCCTACCCTTACTCAAGTTGAACAAATATTCTTCCCTTCTCCTTGTGCATAAATTTTTCTACAAGAAAGTATTTTTACCATTAACCTTCCAGGACTATTTCACCAAGCAGTTTGATATACACCACCATCATACCAGAGGACAAATAACCAACTTGTATAGACCATTTTATCAGTGCAACTTATCGTTTTATACCGTCAAAATTACTGGACCACGAGAGTGGAACAAATGCATTGAATCTGCTTCTCTTTTCCGATCGAACATTACAACATATCTTCTTCAAGACTGACCTTTTTTACAGTGCAATTATCTCAGATATATTCAGCATACCAATCTATATTTTTTTCTTTCCTATGCCATGTATTATTTGTTACCTATGTATAGAATTTTAGGATTGAACAAACCCTCTGGGCTTTTATTCCCGCCAACTATTTCATTGTATCATACAGCATCTACCAGTTTCCCTTTAATTATCGATTTTCATTGGCGTGTATAATATATATATTACTTTATTTGGTGAATAAACATCAAAATCAAATCAAATTATCACTTATATTTACCATGAAATACATCCTCGTTCGCAAATTTACCATGTGTATGCAGTTGCCCACGTGTGTATAGTTGCATAGTGATCAAATTTGCTTCTGTTCCGCATGTTTAGCAAAGGTATATTGGTCCGTGTAACCTTGCACAATTCAATTTTCGTTTTTTGTTTTTGTGTTCTCAAAATCAAAAATTGAAAATTGACCGTCAGTTTTCAATTTTCGTTTTTTGTTTTTGTGTTCTCAAAATCAAAAATTGAAATTTGACCGTCAATTTTCAATTTTCGTTTTTTGTTTTTGGTTTCTCAAAATCAAAAATTGAAAATTGACCGTCAATTTTCAATTTTCGTTTTTTGTTTTTGTGTTCTGAAAATCAAAAATTGAAATTTGACCGTCAATTTTCAATTTTTGATTCTGGGATTACAAAAACAAAAAACGAAAATTGATATTTGACAGTCAATTTTCAATTTTCGTTTTTCGTTTTGCTTCACGCAAAAATGAAAATCAAATATTGAAAATTGCCTCGACTTGTCCGTTTTTCGTTTTTTGATTTTAACTCTGACGTATCTATGTTAAGTTCTCATGTGGACGGGTTATCATGTCACTTCCGGTACGACGAGTAGAATAGAAAACGCAAATCGTGTCGTATGAGAGGTGTGGAGCGTGAAAGGCATGTGGCCCACCAGGCCATCCTCGGGAGCCAGTGTATTGATCGATTTGTTAGGGTATCTATACATTGCCTTGGTTGCATGGTTGCACACGATAGTTCTGGATAAAAAAAAAGATCAAGGGGTATCCTCTAAATCAAACCAATTATTCAACAGGTTCAGCTAGCTCATTACTCCAATCCACTAGCTGGACGGTTTGAGATGTGACATCGCTGGCATAACTTTGATGTCAGGCTGAAATCGACATCGAGAGTCAAGGCAAAAACCGCCGGCTTGGGATACCGACATGCTAATTCAAAATAACCTCGGGGATGAAATGTTCGAGATTGAGGCAACGACTCAAGAACTCACTCGAATCACCAAAAATGTCCAAGTAAACCCTGTGCGGGGATAGCCTATAGTATTGAACCCTTCTACGGAGGGCCAATGATAGGCTGATGCAGCAACAAGAACATTTTCCCAGTTATACGCCAGATTTTGAAATCGAAAACGATGCCGCGCTATGTCATCGGTCAACTGAGACAGTCACGTGGTTGTGTATGAAGATTGGGGTGGCTCCTATAAATAGTGATCCAATGAAAATGCTCGTCTTAGTTTGAAATGGCGGAGTCGAATGACCAATCTCTGAAGGGGAGACAGCTGGAACAGTACACTATCACTGTCTGTTAATATCTTGAATTAACAGAGAGTACTGCAGTCTATGTGCGGGGATTCACGATTTACCTGGACTTGTGAAGATGCACCAGACAGGTCTGGATATGTGGCATCCCGCTGTTCTCAATGGTTATTGGCCTTGAGGCCTGAGCCAATCAGAACGCAGTCTTAGATTTTCTCATTTCTAAAAATAGATGTTTAGAGCGCCACAAAAGCGAACAGCATTCATGCAGACAACCGCTATTTGCTATTGATTTGAAATATAGTATTT
This sequence comes from Hanleya hanleyi, assembly GCA_036873755.1. NCBI lineage: Eukaryota > Metazoa > Mollusca > Polyplacophora > Lepidopleurida > Hanleyidae > Hanleya > Hanleya hanleyi. The sequence continues at coordinate 27,194 of JAVTVY010026345.1, read as the reverse complement.
ATAAAGATACCAACAAAGATTTAATACCAATAAGAGTAAGTATGCGGCCCGTAAACCACCATTTCAAACAAGCACACAATCGCCACGTTTGATGTCAGACGTCTGAATGCTTCAACGCTTCAGGTCCAATCTTCATTCTCTATTTTGGGACCTGGATCGTTGGAGCGTTCAGATGCTCGTCAACGTTCAGCGTCAAAAACGCTTCAACGCAAGTGTGGGTGTCAAACGCTTCAACGCATCGACGTGGGAAGTTTCCTTGGGGGTTATGATTAGGCATCTTCATTTTATCGAGCCAATTTCTACGTTCCCACTTCGAACCTGCCTTGATTCATCTGACCCCTTCAGTGTTCAAAATCCGAGGTGTAAATTTCACCTACTAATGACAGAAGAACCAATCAGAGCGTACATCGATTGCGAATGAAGTCACGTTGAGTGACATCATCCTCTATTAGCGGCGTCTTTCCTCCTAATAAGGTGCCCACTAATTAGGTCAGCCAATCAATAACGCTCTTGTGCGAACCATTTCGAATTTCAAATGTTTTCGAGGTCAGTGACGTCTCGTGTTTATTTATAAGTTATTTGAACATTGAAGGGTCCAGATATATCAAGGGAAGTTCGAAGTGGGAACGTAGAAATTGGCTAGATAAAATGAAGATGTGATTAGGGTACCCACGTATTTATTATACTACCCTACTTTAATGAAACTCCCATGTGTATCAACCCCGTTGTTCTCCATATAATGCTTCACACCTGCTGCACGATTGCCTACTCGCTTATGCGCAGTTGGCCCATTATATTCTAGCTCGAATGCCTGGCTCCAGGGATCTATAGTGTAGTGAAACTCCCACATCTTGCCCCCTACTGTTTTTCCATATTATGCTCCACACCTGCCTAAACAATCCGATTTGCGCTTTCCATACTACTCCGCGAACCGAAAGTGACATCATAAGTCTTGCGCGTGCGCAGTTAACATTGACGAGTCAAAGTTAAAATCAAAAAACGAAAAACGGACAAGTCGAGGCAATTTTCATTATTTGATTTTCATTTTTGGGACAAGTGAAACGAAAAACGAAAATTGAAAATTGACGGTCAATTTTCAATTTTTGATTTTGAGAAACCAAAAACAAAAAACGAAAATTGAAAATTGACGGTCAAATTTCAATTTTTGATTTTGAGAACACAAAAACAAAAAACGAAAATCGAAAATTGACGGTCAATTTTCAATTTTTGATTTTGAGAACACAAAAACAAAAAAACGAAAATTGAATTGTGCAAGGTTACACGGACCTATATTCACACAATGTGTAAAGTTGCTCAGCATGAAAGATTGGTCACTTGAAATCATAACAAATACACCATGCATGTGGAGTAAAACTTCGTAAATATCGCTGAATCAATTCTTAAATACCCTGTTCAGTGGAAAATTGAACCATCAAGTCGAACCACTCAACTCATCAAGTGATGCTGACAACCGAGAGTACTTTCGCACATGGAAACTTTTACCTCACTTTTTTGGGGTCATGACCACTTTGACATTTGGTTATGTTAATCTAATATCAAGGGTTTCTTCGAAGCACAAAAGTATTATAAAGCCACCTTTGAAACTGATGAAGGTAGCTTGACCTCTTGCTCGTGGAATGCTTATTTTTGTTTACTCAATGGTAAGCTTGGCTTTTGACCTTTCAACTCAGAAGTTAAATAAAGATTGTATGTGCATGTGAATGTTTAGCAATCTTGATGCTCGTGATGTCACTGAGTGTAAAGTACGAGTTAAGCAAGACCATCTGCTGAGATTTGACAAAAACTTATATGAAACCACTCTACAGAAAATCATCTAGCATCACCAAGTATAGTATCTGTAATTCATTGATGAGTCTGTTAATAATTATCTATACCTCTGTTTAGGTACTATCATTTTAATTTGTTTGTGCTGACATTAATGTATCGTTGTTTTCTTTCACAAATAATGCGTATTAGTAGGTGTGCAACCTGCGTGCACAGAAACAATGCAATTGTTGGATTCATTCTATGCATTGTTCGTATTTTGCAGTCTTACACCTTAACGCAGACAGCAACTGGATTCAAAATTACACTACCTGTTGGAGTATATGCAGCTAAGATTACTCTGTCCATTACTCGAAACAATGGAAACGCGGTAATGGCAATAGATTCTATTGCTGTGTATGGCTGTTTCGAGGTCATTTCTACAACACCAACAACCACCACACCAACGACTACTACACCCACAACCACCACACCTACAACTACTACCCCCACAACTACTACACCTACAACTACCACACCCACTACCACGACACCCACAACTACTACACCCACAACTACTACACCTACAACTACCACACCTACAACCAGCACACCCACAACTACCACGCCTACAACTACCACACCAACCACTACTACACCAACAACTACCACGCCTACAACTACCACACCCACAACCACCACACCCACAACTACCACGCCTACAACTACCACACCCACAACTACCACGCCTACAACTACCACACCTACAACTACTACACCAGTCCCTCCATGTACGGCGACAGAGGGAATGAGTGACCCTAGTATAATAGATATTGTGAGTGTCACCGGTGTCAACCCGTCGTCCTCTCCTGATGATGATTTAAGACCGGGTTCAGGTAATTCTTATCAGTCGGACAACGACCTGCTTACAGTTGTGACAAAAATTCGACAAGGAGCTCTGGATTACGAGATCGGAGTGATAGAGGTCAAGGCTAGCAATGTGGTTAACGTGCAAGCAGACCTCCGGTTCGCTAATGGTTCTTCAGCGGGGGTAAGTTACTTGTACACTTGTATAAACATGTCAGTGTATCCCAAAGCCTTTATGTATGACAATATTTGGTAATCCAAAACACTTGCATAGTATTGCCAAATGCAATGTACCGGGAATTAGATAAGATAATAATATCAATCATTTAATATATCCTCCATCACACGCATAAGTATACCCACCCGTGTAAATTTGCACACTGTGAAAAGAAAATACACCTTCGCAAATTTAGCATGTGTATACAATTGCCCACGTATGTATATTTGCAAAGTGATCAAATTTGCGTCTGTTCTGCATGTTGAGCAAAAGTGTATTGTTCTGTATGAAAATCAAGATTCGCGAAAGCATAACAAATATAAACACCATGTATTTAGAGTAAAACTGTCAAACGAGAGTATTTTTGCACATGGAAACTTTACCTTAATTTTTGGGGGTCATGACGACTTTGGCGTTTGGTAATGTAAATCAAATATTAAGGCTTCCTCCGACACACGAAAGTATTATTAAGCCGCCTTTGAAATTGATAAAGATAGCTCAATAACACTTTATGTAAGACAATATTTGGTATTCTAATAAACTGATAGTTTTGCCAAATGCCTTGTACCGGGAAATTGACGATAGTTTCCTTCAAATCCAGAGAAGGTGGATATATATCCCCCACTGCGTCATTTATATAGCGATCATCCACAGCGAGAAGATCGTCTATATAGCGTTTGGTGAATGAGGAGCGGGCTTTGAATTGATCGGTTTTTCCAAATTACATAGGCAATAAGGTACCTAGAAATATTGGCATCATAAATCATATCAAATTCTTCTTGAATAAAAAGACATTATTTATATTATATTATTCTATGATATTTTCGTACTTGAACTATTGTAACGTTTTGTGGGGATATACATATGTTACTCATTTAACCCATTAATTATACTGCAGAAGCGCGCGATCAGGGCAATATTCTTTCCGACTAAACTGGCTCATACACTACCCCTGTTCAGAGAATTGAACTTCCTACCCTTACTCAAGTTGAACAAATATTCTTCCCTTCTCCTTGTGCATAAATTTTTCTACAAGAAAGTATTTTTACCATTAACCTTCCAGGACTATTTCACCAAGCAGTTTGATATACACCACCATCATACCAGAGGACAAATAACCAACTTGTATAGACCATTTTATCAGTGCAACTTATCGTTTTATACCGTCAAAATTACTGGACCACGAGAGTGGAACAAATGCATTGAATCTGCTTCTCTTTTCCGATCGAACATTACAACATATCTTCTTCAAGACTGACCTTTTTTACAGTGTAATTATCTCAGATATATTCAGCATACCAATCTATATTTTTTTCTTTCCTATGCCATGTATTATTTGTTACCTATGCATAGAATTTTAGGATTGAACAAACCCTCTGGGCTTTTATTCCCGCCAACTATTTCATTGTATCATACAGCATCTACCAGTTTCCCTTTAATTATCGATTTTCATTGGCGTGTATAATATATATATTACTTTATTTGGTGAATAAACATCAAAATCAAATCAAATTATCACTTATATTTACCATGAAATACATCCTCGTTCGCAAATTTACCATGTGTATGCAGTTGCCCACGTGTGTATAGTTGCATAGTGATCAAATTTGCTTCTGTTCCGCATGTTTATCAAAGGTATATTCACACAATGTGTAAAGTTGCTCAGCATGAAAGATTGGTCACTTGAAATCATAACAAATACACCATGCATGTGGAGTAAAACTTCGTAAATATCGCTGAATCAATTCTTAAATACCCTGTTCAGTGGAAAATTGAACCATCAAGTTGAACCACTCAACTCATCAAGTGATGCTGACAACCGAGAGTACTTTCGCACATGGAAACTTTTACCTCACTTTTTTGGGGTCATGACCACTTTGACATTTGGTTATGTTAATCTAATATCAAGGCTTTCTTCGAAGCACAAAAGTATTATAAAGCCACCTTTGAAATTGATGAAGGTAGCTTGACCTCTTGCTCGTGGAATGCTTATTTTTGTTTACTCAATGGTAAGCTTGGCTTTTGACCTTTCAACTCAGAAGTTAAATAAAGATTGTATGTGCATGTGAATGTTTAGCAATCTTGATGCTCGTGATGTCACTGAGTGTAAAGTACGAGTTAAGCAAGACCATCTGCTGAGATTTGACAAAAACTTATATGAAACCACTCTACAGAAAATCATCTAGCATCACCAAGTATAGTATCTGTAATTCATTGATGAGTCTGTTAATAATTATCTATACCTCTGTTTAGGTACTATCATTTTAATTTGTTTGTGCTGACATTAATGTATCGTTGTTTTCTTTCACAAATAATGCGTATTAGTAGGTGTACAAACTGCGTGCACAGAAACAATGCAATTGTTGGATTCATTCTATGCATTGTTCGTATTTTTCAGTCTTACACCTTAACGCAGACAGCAACTGGATTCAAAATTACACTACCTGTTGGAGTATATGCAGCTAAGATTACTCTGTCCATTACTCGAAACAATGGAAACGCGGTAATGGCAATAGATTCTATTGCTGTGTATGGCTGTTTCGAGGTCATTTCTACAACACCAACAACCACCACACCAACGACTACTACACCCACAACCACCACACCTACAACTACTACCCCCACAACTACTACACCTACAACTACCACACCCACTACCACGACACCCACAACTACTACACCCACAACTACTACACCTACAACTACCACACCTACAACCACCACACCTACAACTACCACACCAACCACCACTACACCAACAACTACCACGCCTACAACTACCACACCCACAACCACCACACCCACAACTACCACGCCTACAACTACCACACCAACAACCACCACACCCACAACTACCACGCCTACAACTACCACGCCTACAACTACCACACCTACAACTACTACACCAGTCCCTCCATGTACGGCGACAGAGGGAATGAGTGACCCTAGTATAATAGATATTGTGAGTGTCACCGGTGTCAACCCGTCGTCCTCTCCTGATGATGATTTAAGACCGGGTTCTGGTAATTCTTATCAGTCGGACAACGACCTGCTTACAGTTGTGGCACAAATTCGACAAGGAGCTCTGGATTACGAGATCGGAGTGATAGAGGTCAAGGCTAGCAATGTGGTTAACGTGCAAGCAGACCTCCGGTTCGCTAATGGTTCTTCAGCGGGGGTAAGTTACTTGTACACTTGTATAAACATGTCAGGGTATCCCAAAGCCTTTATGTAAGACAATATTTAGTAATCCAAAACATTTGCATAGTATTGCCAAGTGCAATGTACCGGGAATTAGATAAGATACTAATATCAATCATTTAATATATCCTCCATCACACGCATAAGTATACCCACCCGTGTAAATTTGCACACTGTGAAAAGAAAATACACCTTCGAAAATTTAGCATGTGTATACAATTGCCCACGTATGTATATTTGCAAAGTGATCAAATTTGCGTCTGTTCTTCATGTTGAGCAAAAGTGTATTGTTCTGTATGAAAATCAAGATTCGCGAAAGCATAACAAATATAAACACCATGTATTTAGAGTAAAACTGTCAAACGAGAGTATTTTTGCACATGGAAACTTTACCTTAATTTTTGGGGGTCATGACGACTTTGGCGTTTGGTAATGTAAATCAAATATTAAGGCTTCCTCCGACACACGAAAGTATTATTAAGCCGCCTTTGAAATTGATAAAGATAGCTCAATAACACTTTATGTAAGACAATATTTGGTATTCTAATAAACTGATAGTTTTGCCAAATGCCTTGTACCGGGAAATTGACGATAGTTTCCTTCAAATCCAGAGAAGGTGGATATATATCCCCCACTGCGTCATTTATATAGCGATCATCCACAGCGAGAAGATCGTCTATATAGCGTTTGGTGAATGAGGAGCGGGCTTTGAATTGATCGGTTTTTCCAAATTACATACGCAATAAGGTACCTAGAAATATTGGCATCATAAATCATATCAAATTCTTCTTGAATAAAAAGACATTATTTATATTATATTATTCTATGATATTTTCGTACTTGAACTATTGTAACGTTTTGTGGGGATATACATATGTTACTCATTTAACCCATTAATTATACTGCAGAAGCGCGCGATCAGGGCAATATCCTTTCCGACTAAACTGGCTCATACAATACCCCTGTTCAGAGAATTGAACTTCCTACCCTTACTCAAGTTGAACAAATATTCTTTCCTTCTCCTTGTACATAAATTTTTCTACAAGAAAGTATTTTTACCATTAAACTTCCATGACTATTTCACCAAGCAGTCTGATATACACCGCCATCATACCAGAGGACAAATAACCAACTTGTATAGACCATTTTATCAGTGCAACTTATCGTTTTATACCGTCAAAATTACTGGACCACGAGAGTGGAACAATTTGTCGCCTCCACTCAAATGCATTGAATCTGCTTCTCTTTTCCGATCGAACATTACAACATATCTTCTTCAAGACTGATCTATTTTCACAGTGCAATTATTTCAGATATCTTCACCATATCAATCTATATTTTTTTCTTTGCAATGGCATGTATTATTTGTTACCTATGTATAGAATTTTAGGATAGAACAAACCCTCTGGGGTTTTATTCCCGCAATTATTTCATTGTATCATACAGAATCTACTAGTTTCCCTTTAATTATCGATTTTCATTGGAGTGTATAATATATATATATATTTATTTGGTGAATAAACATAAATCAAAATCAAATCAAATTATCACTTATATTTACCATGAAATACATCCTCGTTCGCAAATTTACCATGTGTATGCAGTTGCCCACGTGTATATAGTTGCATGGTGATCAAATTTGCATCTGTTCCGCATGTTTAGCAAAGGTATATTCACACAATGTGTAATGTTGCTCAGCATGAAAGATTGGTCACGTGAAATCATAACAAATACACCATGCATGTGGAGTAAAACTTCGTAAATATCGCTGAATCAATTCTTAAATACCCTGTTCAGTGGAAAATTGAACCATCAAGTTGAACCACCCAACTCATCAAGTGATGCTGACAAACGAGAGTACTTTTGCACATGGAAACTTTTACCTCACTTTTTTGAGGTCATGACCACTTTGACATTTGGTAATGTAAATCAAGTATCAAGGCTTCCTCCGACACACGAAATTATTATGAAGCCGTCTTTGTAATTGATGAAGATAGCTCAATAAGACATCGTAAATATCGATGAATCAATTCTTAAATACCGTGTTCATTGGAAAATTGAACCATCAAGTTGAACCACCCAACCCATGAAATGATACTGTCAAACGACAGTACTTGTGCACATGGAAACTTTTACCTAACTGTTTTGGGGGCATGACGACTCTGGCGTTTGGTAATGTGAATCAAATATCAAGGCTTCCTCCGACACACGAAATTATTATGAAGCCGTCTTTGTAATTGATGAAGATAGCTCAATAAGACATCGTAAATATCGATGAATCAATTCTTAAATACCGTGTTCATTGGAAAATTGAACCATCAAGTTGAACCACCCAACCCATCAAGTGATACTGTCAAACGACAGTACTTGTGCACATGGAAACTTTTACCTTACTTTTTTGGGGTCATGACGACTCTGGCGTTTGGTAATGTGAATCAAATATCAAGGCTTCCTCCGACACACGAAATTATTATGAAGCCGTCTTTGTAATTGATGAAGATAGCTCAATAAGACATCGTAAATATCGATGAATCAATTCTTAAATACCGTGTTCAGTGAAAAATTGAACCATCAAGTTGAACCACCCAACCAATCGAGTGATACTGTTAAACGACAGTACTTGTGCACATGGAAACTTTTACCTTACTTTTTTGGGTCATGACGACTTTGGCGTTTGGTAATGTAAATCAAATATTAAGGCTTCCTCCGACACACGAAAGTATTATTAAGCCGCCTTTGAAATTGATTAAGATAGCTCAATAAGACTTTATGTGAGACAATATTTGGTATTCTAATAAACTGATAGTTTTGCTAAATGCCTTGTACCGGGAAATTGACGATAGTTTTCTTCAAATCCAGTGAAGGTGGATATATACCCCCCACTGCGTCATTTATATAGCGATCATCCACAGCGAGACGGTCGACTATATAGCGTTTGGTGAATGAGGAGCGGGCTTTGAATTGATCGGTTTTTGAAATTACATAGGCAATAAGTTACCTAGAAATATTGGCATCATAAATCATATCAAAATCTTCTTGAATAAAAAGACATTATTTATACCATATTATTGTATGATATTTCCGTACTTGAACTATTGTAAAGATTTGTGGGATATACATATGTTACTCATTTAACGCATTAATTATACTGCAGAAGCGCGCGATCAGGGCAATATCCTTTCCGACTAAACTGGCTCATACACCACCCCTGTTCAGAAAATTGAACTTCCTATCCTTACTCAAGTTGAACAAATATTCTTCCATTTTCCTTGTGCATAAATTTTTCTACAAGAAAGTATTTTTACCATTAAACTTCCAGGACTATTTCACCAAGCAGTCTGATATACACCGCCATCATACCAGAGGACAAATAATCAACTTGTATAGACCATTTTATCAGTGCAACTTATCGTTTTATACCGTCAAAATTACTGGACCACGAGAGTGGAACAATTTGTCGCCTCCACTCAAATGCATTGAATCTGCTTCTCTTTTCCGATCGAACATTACAACATATCTTCTTCAAGACTGACCTATTTTTACAGTGCAATTATTTCAGATATATTCACCATACCAATCTATATTTTTTTCTTTGCAATGCCATGTATTATTTTTTACCTATGTATAGAATTTTAGGATAGAACAAACACTCTGGGGTTTTATTCCCGCCGACTATTTCATTGTATCATACAGCATCTACTAGTTTCCCTTTAATTATCGATTTTCATTGGAGTGTATAATATATATATATTACTTTATTTGGTGAATAAACATCAAAATCAAATCAAATTATCACTTATATTTACCATGAAATACATCCTCGTTCGCAAATTTACCATGTGTATGCAGTTGCCCACGTGTGTATAGTTGCATAGTGATCAAATTTGCTTCTGTTCCGCATGTTTAGCAAAGGTATATTCACACAATGTGTAAAGTTGCTCAGCATGAAAGATTGGTCACTTGAAATCATAACAAATACACCATGCATGTGGAGTAAAATTGAACCATCAAGTTGAACCACTCAACTCATCAAGTGATGCTGACAACCGGGAGTACTTTCGCACATGGAAACTTTTACCTCACTTTTTTGGGGTCATGACCACTTTGACATTTGGTTATGTTAATCTAATATCAAGGCTTTCTTCGAAGCACAAACGTATTATAAAGCCACCTTTGAAATTGATGAAGGTAGCTTGACCTCTTGCTCGTGGAATGCTTATTTTTGTTTACTCAATGGTAAGCTTGGCTTTTGACCTTTCAACTCAGAAGTTAAATAAAGATTGTATGTGCATGTGAATGTTTGGCAATCTTGATGCTCGTGATGTCAATGAATGTAAAGTACCAGTTAAGCAAGACCATCTGCTGAGATTTGACAAAAACTTATATGAAACCACTCTACAGAAAATCATCTAGCATCACCAAGTATAGTATCTGTAATTCATTGATGAGTCTGTTAATAATTATCTATACCTCTGTTTAGGTACTATCATTTGTTTGTGCTGACATTGATGTATCGTTGTTTTCTTTCACAAATAATGCGTATTAGTAGGTGTGCAAACTGCGTGCACAGAAACAATGCAATTGTTGGATTCATTCTATGCATTGTTCGTATTTTTCAGTCTTACACCTTAACGCAGACAGCAACTGGATTCAAAATTACACTACCTGTTGGAGTATATGCAGCTAAGATTACTCTGTCCATTACTCGAAACAATGGAAACGCGGTAATGGCAATAGATTCTATTGCTGTGTATGGCTGTTTCGAGGTCATTTCTACAACACCAACAACCACCACACCAACGACTACTACACCCACAACCACCACACCTACAACTACTACCCCCACAACTACTACACCTACAACTACCACACCCACTACCACGACACCCACAACTACTACACCCACAACTACTACACCTACAACTACCACACCTACAACCACCACACCTACAACTACCACACCAACCACCACTACACCAACAACTACCACGCCTACAACTACCACACCCACAACCACCACACCCACAACTACCACGCCTACAACTACCACACCAACAACCACCACACCCACAACTACCACGCCTACAACTACCACGCCTACAACTACCACACCTACAACTACTACACCAGTCCCTCCATGTACGGCGACAGAGGGAATGAGTGACCCTAGTATAATAGATATTGTGAGTGTCACCGGTGTCAACCCGTCGTCCTCTCCTGATGATGATTTAAGACCGGGTTCTGGTAATTCTTATCAGTCGGACAACGACCTGCTTACAGTTGTGGCACAAATTCGACAAGGAGCTCTGGATTACGAGATCGGAGTGATAGAGGTCAAGGCTAGCAATGTGGTTAACGTGCAAGCAGACCTCCGGTTCGCTAATGGTTCTTCAGCGGGGGTAAGTTACTTGTACACTTGTATAAACATGTCAGGGTATCCCAAAGCCTTTATGTAAGACAATATTTAGTAATCCAAAACATTTGCATAGTATTGCCAAGTGCAATGTACCGGGAATTAGATAAGATACTAATATCAATCATTTAATATATCCTCCATCACACGCATAAGTATACCCACCCGTGTAAATTTGCACACTGTGAAAAGAAAATACACCTTCGTAAATTTAGCATGTGTATACAATTGCCCACGTATGTATATTTGCAAAGTGATCAAATTTGCGTCTGTTCTTCATGTTGAGCAAAAGTGTATTGTTCTGTATGAAAATCAAGATTCGCGAAAGCATAACAAATATAAACACCATGTATTTAGAGTAAAACTGTCAAACGAGAGTATTTTTGCACATGGAAACTTTACCTTAATTTTTGGGGGTCATGACGACTTTGGCGTTTGGTAATGTAAATCAAATATTAAGGCTTCCTCCGACACACGAAAGTATTATTAAGCCGCCTTTGAAATTGATAAAGATAGCTCAATAACACTTTATGTAAGACAATATTTGGTATTCTAATAAACTGATAGTTTTGCCAAATGCCTTGTACCGGGAAATTGACGATAGTTTCCTTCAAATCCAGAGAAGGTGGATATATATCCCCCACTGCGTCATTTATATAGCGATCATCCACAGCGAGAAGATCGTCTATATAGCGTTTGGTGAATGAGGAGCGGGCTTTGAATTGATCGGTTTTTCCAAATTACATAGGCAATAAGGTACCTAGAAATATTGGCATCATAAATCATATCAAATTCTTCTTGAATAAAAAGACATTATTTATATTATATTATTCTATGATATTTTCGTACTTGAACTATTGTAACGTTTTGTGGGGATATACATATGTTACTCATTTAACCCATTAATTATACTGCAGAAGCGCGCGATCAGGGCAATATTCTTTCCGACTAAACTGGCTCATACACTACCCCTGTTCAGAGAATTGAACTTCCTACCCTTACTCAAGTTGAACAAATATTCTTCCCTTCTCCTTGTGCATAAATTTTTCTACAAGAAAGTATTTTTACCATTAACCTTCCAGGACTATTTCACCAAGCAGTTTGATATACACCACCATCATACCAGAGGACAAATAACCAACTTGTATAGACCATTTTATCAGTGCAACTTATCGTTTTATACCGTCAAAATTACTGGACCACGAGAGTGGAACAAATGCATTGAATCTGCTTCTCTTTTCCGATCGAACATTACAACATATCTTCTTCAAGACTGACCTTTTTTACAGTGCAATTATCTCAGATATATTCAGCATACCAATCTATATTTTTTTCTTTCCTATGCCATGTATTATTTGTTACCTATGTATAGAATTTTAGGATTGAACAAACCCTCTGGGCTTTTATTCCCGCCAACTATTTCATTGTATCATACAGCATCTACCAGTTTCCCTTTAATTATCGATTTTCATTGGCGTGTATAATATATATATTACTTTATTTGGTGAATAAACATCAAAATCAAATCAAATTATCACTTATATTTACCATGAAATACATCCTCGTTCGCAAATTTACCATGTGTATGCAGTTGCCCACGTGTGTATAGTTGCATAGTGATCAAATTTGCTTCTGTTCCGCATGTTTAGCAAAGGTATATTGGTCCGTGTAACCTTGCACAATTCAATTTTCGTTTTTTGTTTTTGTGTTCTCAAAATCAAAAATTGAAAATTGACCGTCAGTTTTCAATTTTCGTTTTTTGTTTTTGTGTTCTCAAAATCAAAAATTGAAATTTGACCGTCAATTTTCAATTTTCGTTTTTTGTTTTTGGTTTCTCAAAATCAAAAATTGAAAATTGACCGTCAATTTTCAATTTTCGTTTTTTGTTTTTGTGTTCTGAAAATCAAAAATTGAAATTTGACCGTCAATTTTCAATTTTTGATTCTGGGATTACAAAAACAAAAAACGAAAATTGATATTTGACAGTCAATTTTCAATTTTCGTTTTTCGTTTTGCTTCACGCAAAAATGAAAATCAAATATTGAAAATTGCCTCGACTTGTCCGTTTTTCGTTTTTTGATTTTAACTTTGACGTATCTATGTTAAGTTCTCATGTGGACGGGTTATCATGTCACTTCCGGTACGACGAGTAGAATAGAAAACGCAAATCGTGTCGTATGAGAGGTGTGGAGCGTGAAAGGCATGTGGCCCACCAGGCCATCCTCGGGAGCCAGTGTATTGATCGATTTGTTAGGGTATCTATACATTGCCTTGGTTGCATGGTTGCACACGATAGTTCTGGATAAAAAAAAAGATCAAGGGGTATCCTCTAAATCAAACCAATTATTCAACAGGTTCAGCTAGCTCATTACTCCAATCCACTAGCTGGACGGTTTGAGATGTGACATCGCTGGCATAACTTTGATGTCAGGCTGAAATCGACATCGAGAGTCAAGGCAAAAACCGCCGGCTTGGGATACCGACATGCTAATTCAAAATAACCTCGGGGATGAAATGTTCGAGATTGAGGCAACGACTCAAGAACTCACTCGAATCACCAAAAATGTCCAAGTAAACCCTGTGCGGGGATAGCCTATAGTATTGGACCCTTCTACGGAGGGCCAATGATAGGCTGATGCAGCAACAAGAACATTTTCCCAGTTATACGCCAGATTTTGAAATCGAAAACGATGCCGCGCTATGTCATCGGTCAACTGAGACAGTCACGTGGTTGTGTATGAAGATTGGGGTGGCTCCTATAAATAGTGATCCAATGAAAATGCTCGTCTTAGTTTGAAATGGCGGAGTCGAATGACCAATCTCTGAAGGGGAGACAGCTGGAACAGTACACTATCACTGTCTGTTAATATCTTGAATTAACAGAGAGTACTGCAGTCTATGTGCGGGGATTCACGATTTACCTGGACTTGTGAAGATGCACCAGACAGGTCTGGATATGTGGCATCCCGCTGTTCTCAATGGTTATTGGCCTTGAGGCCTGAGCCAATCAGAACGCAGTCTTAGATTTTCTCATTTCTAAAAATAGATGTTTAGAGCGCTACAAAAGCGAACAGCATTCATGCAGACAACCGCTATTTGCTATTGATTTGAAATATAGTATTTATAAAGATACCAACAAAGATTTAATACCAATAAGAGTAAGTATGCGGCCCGTAAACCACCATTTCAAACAAGCACACAATCGCCACGTTTGATGTCAGACGTCTGAATGCTTCAACGCTTCAGGTCCAATCTTCATTCTCTATTTTTGGGACCTGGATCGTTGGAGCGTTCAGATGCTCTTCAACGTTCAGCGTCAAAAACGCTTCAACGCAAGTGTGGGTGTCAAACGCTTCAACGCATCGACGTGGGAAGTTTCCTTGGGGGTTATGATTAGGCATCTTCATTTTATCGAGCCAATTTCTACGTTCCCACTTCGAACCTGCCTTGATTCATCTGACCCCTTCAGTGTTCAAAATCCGAGGTGTAAATTTCACCTACTATTGACAGAAGAACCAATCAGAGCGTACATCGATTGCGAATGAAGTCACGTTGAGTGACATCATCCTCTATTAGCGGCGTCTTTCCTCCTAATAAGGTGCCCACTAATTAGGTCAGCCAATCAATAACGCTCTTGTGCGACCCATTTCGAATTTCAAATGTTTTCGAGGTCAGTGACGTCTCGTGTCTATTTATAAGTTATTTGAACATTGAAGGGGTCCAGATATATCAAGGGAAGTTCGAAGTGGGAACGTAGAAATTGGCTAGATAAAATGAAGATGTGATTAGGGTACCCACGTATTTATTATACTACCCTACTTTAATGAAACTCCCATGTGTATCAACCCCGTTGTTCTCCATATAATGCTTCACACCTGCTGCACGATTGCCTACTCGCTTATGCGCAGTTGGCCCATTATATTCTAGCTCGAATGCCAGGCTCCAGGGATCTATAGTGTAGTGAAACTCCCACATCTTGCCCCCTACTGTTTTTCCATATTATGCTCCACACCTGCCTAAACAATCCGATTTGCGCTTTCCATACTACTCCGCGAACCGAAAGTGACATCATAAGTCTTGCGCGTGCGCAGTTAACATTGACGAGTCAAAGTTAAAATCAAAAAACGAAAAACGGACAAGTCGAGGCAATTTTCATTATTTGATTTTCATTTTTGGGACAAGTGAAACGAAAAACGAAAATTGAAAATTGACGGTCAATTTTCAATTTTTGATTTTGAGAAACCAAAAACAAAAAACGAAAATTGAAAATTGACGGTCAAATTTCAATTTTTGATTTTGAGAACACAAAAACGTAAATTGAAAATTGACGGTCAATTTTCAATTTTTGATTTTGAGAACACAAAAACAAAAAACGAAAATTGAATTGTGCAAGGTTACACGGACCTATATTCACACAATGTGTAAAGTTGCTCAGCATGAAAGATTGGTCACTTGAAATCATAACAAATACACCATGCATGTGGAGTAAAACTTCGTAAATATCGCTGAATCAATTCTTAAATACCCTGTTCAGTGGAAAATTGAACCATCAAGTTGAACCACTCAACTCATCAAGTGATGCTGACAACCGAGAGTACTTTCGCACATGGAAACTTTTACCTCACTTTTTTGGGGTCATGACCACTTTGACATTTGGTTATGTTAATCTAATATCAAGGCTTTCTTCGAAGCACAAAAGTATTATAAAGCCACCTTTGAAACTGATGAAGGTAGCTTGACCTCTTGCTCGTGGAATGCTTATTTTTGTTTACTCAATGATAAGCTTGGCTTTTGACCTTTCAACTCAGAAGTTAAATAAAGATTGTATGTGCATGTGAATGTTTAGCAATCTTGATGCTCGTGATGTCACTGAGTGTAAAGTACGAGTTAAGCAAGACCATCTGCTGAGATTTGACAAAAACTTATATGAAACCACTCTACAGAAAATCATCTAGCATCACCAAGTATAGTATCTGTAATTCATTGATGAGTCTGTTAATAATTATCTATACCTCTGTTTAGGTACTATCATTTTAATTTGTTTGTGCTGACATTAATGTATCGTTGTTTTCTTTCACAAATAATGCGTATTAGTAGGTGTGCAACCTGCGTGCACAGAAACAATGCAATTGTTGGATTCATTCTATGCATTGTTCGTATTTTCCAGTCTTACACCTTAACGCAGACAGCAACTGGATTCAAAATTACACTACCTGTTGGAGTATATGCAGCTAAGATTACTCTGTCCATTACTCGAAACAATGGAAACGCGGTAATGGCAATAGATTCTATTGCTGTGTATGGCTGTTTCGAGGTCATTTCTACAACACCAACAACCACCACACCAACGACTACTACACCCACAACCACCACACCTACAACTACTACCCCCACAACTACTACACCTACAACTACCACACCCACTACCACGACACCCACAACTACTACACCCACAACTACTACACCTACAACTACCACACCTACAACCAGCACACCCACAACTACCACGCCTACAACTACCACACCAACCACCACTACACCAACAACTACCACGCCTACAACTACCACACCCACAACCACCACACCCACAACTACCACGCCTACAACTACCACACCCACAACTACCACGCCTACAACTACCACACCTACAACTACTACACCAGTCCCTCCATGTACGGCGACAGAGGGAATGAGTGACCCTAGTATAATAGATATTGTGAGTGTCACCGGTGTCAACCCGTCGTCCTCTCCTGATGATGATTTAAGACCGGGTTCAGGTAATTCTTATCAGTCGGACAACGACCTGCTTACAGTTGTGACAAAAATTCGACAAGGAGCTCTGGATTACGAGATCGGAGTGATAGAGGTCAAGGCTAGCAATGTGGTTAACGTGCAAGCAGACCTCCGGTTCGCTAATGGTTCTTCAGCGGGGGTAAGTTACTTGTACACTTGTATAAACATGTCAGTGTATCCCAAAGCCTTTATGTATGACAATATTTGGTAATCCAAAACACTTGCATAGTATTGCCAAATGCAATGTACCGGGAATTAGATAAGATAATAATATCAATCATTTAATATATCCTCCATCACACGCATAAGTATACCCACCCGTGTAAATTTGCACACTGTGAAAAGAAAATACACCTTCGCAAATTTAGCATGTGTATACAATTGCCCACGTATGTATATTTGCAAAGTGATCAAATTTGCGTCTGTTCTGCATGTTGACCAAAAGTGTATTGTTCTGTATGAAAATTAAGATTCGCGAAAGCATAACAAATATAAACACCATGTATTTAGAGTAAAACATCGTAAATATCGCTGAATCAATTCTTAAATACCCTGTTCAGTGGAAAATTGAACCATCAAGTTGAGCCACCCAACCCATCAAGTAATACTGTCAAACGAGAGTATTTTTGCACATGGAAACTTTACCTTAATTTTTTGGGGTCATGACGACTTTGGCGTTTGGTAATGTAAATCAAATATTAAGGCTTCCTCCGACACACGAAAGTATTTTAAGCCGCCTTTGAAATTGATAAAGATAGCTCAATAACACTTTATGTAAGACAATATTTGGTATTCTAATAAACTGATAGTTTTGCCAAATGCCTTGTACCGGGAAATTGACGATAGTTTCCTTCAAATCCAGAGAAGGTGGATATATATCCCCCACTGCGTCATTTATATAGCGATCATCCACAGCGAGAAGATCGTCTATATAGCGTTTGGTGAATGAGGAGCGGGCTTTGAGTTGATCGGTTTTTGAAATTACATAGGCAATAAGGTACCTAGAAATATTGGCATCATAAATCATATCAAATTCTTCTTGAATAAAAAGACATTATTTATATTATATTATTTTATGATATTTTCGTACTTGAACTATTGTAACGTTTTGTGGGGATATACATATGTTACTCATTTAACCCATTAATTATACTGCAGAAGCGCGCGATCAGGGAAATATCCTTTCCGACTAAACTGGCTCATACACTACCCCTGTTCAGAGAATTGAACTTCCTACCCTTACTCAAGTTGAACAAATATTCTTCCCTTCTCCTTGTGCATAAATTTTTCTACAAGAAAGTATTTTTACCATTAAACTTCCAGGACTATTTCACCAAGCAGTTTGATATACACCACCATCATACCAGAGGACAAATAACCAACTTGTATAGACCATTTTATCAGTGCAACTTCTCGTTTTATACCGTCAAAATTACTGGACCACGAGAGTGGAACAAATGCATTGAATCTGCTTCTCTTTTCCGATCGAACATTACAACATATCTTCTTCAAGACTGACCTATTTTTACAGTGCAATTATCTCAGATATATTCACCATACCAATCTATATTTTTTTCTTTCCAATGCCATGTATTATTTGTTACCTATGTATAGAATTTTAGGATAGAACAAACCCTCTGGGGTTTTATTCCCGCCAACTATTCCATTGTATCATACAGCATCTACTAGTTTCCCTTTAATTATCGATTTTCATTGGAGTGTATAATATATATATTACTTTATTTGGTGAATAAACATCAAAATCAAATCGCAAATTTACCATGTGTATGCAGTTGCCCACGTGTGTATAGTTGCATAGTGATCAAATTTGCTTCTGTTCCGCATGTTTAGCAAAGGTATATTCACACAATGTGTAAAGTTGCTCAGCATGAAAGATTGGTCACTTGAAATCATAACAAATACACCATGCATGTGGAGTAAAACTTCGTAAATATCGCTGAATCAATTCTTAAATACCCTGTTCAGTGGAAAATTGAACCATCAAGTTGAACCACTCAACTCATCAAGTGATGCTGACAACCGAGAGTACTTTCGCACATGGAAACTTTTACCTCACTTTTTTGGGGTCATGACCACTTTGACATTTGGTTATGTTAATGTAATATCAAGGCTTTCTTCGAAGCACAAAAGTATTATAAAGCCACCTTTGAAATTGATGAAGGTAGCTTGACCTCTTGCTCGTGGAATGCTTATTTTTGTTTACTCAATGGTAAGCTTGGCTTTTGACCTTTCAACTCAGAAGTTAAATAAAGATTGTATGTGCATGTGAATGTTTAGCAATCTTGATGCTCGTGATGTCACTGAGTGTAAAGTACGAGTTAAGCAAGACCATCTGCTGAGATTTGACAAAAACTTATATGAAACCACTCTACAGAAAATCATCTAGCATCACCAAGTATAGTATCTGTAATTCATTGATGAGTCTGTTAATAATTATCTATACCTCTGTTTAGGTACTATCATTTTAATTTGTTTGTGCTGACATTAATGTATCGTTGTTTTCTTTCACAAATAATGCGTATTAGTAGGTGTGCAAACTGCGTGCACAGAAACAATGCAATTGTTGGATTCATTCTATGCATTGTTCGTATTTTTCAGTCTTACACCTTAACGCAGACAGCAACTGGATTCAAAATTACACTACCTGTTGGAGTATATGCAGCTAAGATTACTCTGTCCATTACTCGAAACAATGGAAACGCGGTAATGGCAATAGATTCTATTGCTGTGTATGGCTGTTTCGAGGTCATTTCTACAACACCAACAACCACCACACCAACGACTACTACACCCACAACCACCACACCTACAACTACTACCCCCACAACTACTACACCTACAACTACCACACCCACTACCACGACACCCACAACTACTACACCCACAACTACTACACCTACAACTACCACACCTACAACCACACACCAACAACTACCACGCCCACAACTACCACACCAACAACCACCACACCAACAACTACCACGCCTACAACTACCACACCAACAACCACCACACCCACAACTACCACGCCTACAACTACCACACCAACAACCACCACACCCACAACTACCACGCCTACAACTACCACACCTACAACTACTACACCAGTCCCTCCATGTACGGCGACAGAGGGAATGAGTGACCCTAGTATAATAGATATTGTGAGTGTCACCGGTGTCAACCCGTCGTCCTCTCCTGATGATGATTTAAGACCGGGTTCAGGTAATTCTTATCAGTCGGACAACGACCTGCTTACAGTTGTGACAAAAATTCGACAAGGAGCTCTGGATTACGAGATCGGAGTGATAGAGGTCAAGGCTAGCAATGTGGTTAACGTGCAAGCAGACCTCCGGTTCGCTAATGGTTCTTCAGCGGGGGTAAGTTACTTGTACACTTGTATAAACATGTCAGTGTATCCCAAAGCCTTTATGTAAGACAATATTTGGTAATCCAAAACACTTGCATAGTATTGCCAAATGCAATGTACCGGGAATTAGATAAGATAATAATATCAATCATTTAATATATCCTCCATCACACGCATAAGTATACCCACCCGTGTAAATTTGCACACTGTGAAAAGAAAATACACCTTCGCAAATTTAGCATGTGTATACAATTGCCCACGTATGTATATTTGCAAAGTGATCAAATTTGCGTCTGTTCTGCATGTTGAGCAAAAGTGTATTGTTCTGTATGAAAATCAAGATTCGCGAAAGCATAACAAATATAAACACCATGTATTTAGAGTAAAACATCGTAAATATCGCTGAATCAATTCTTAAATACCCTGTTCAGTGGAAAATTGAACCATCAAGTTGAACCACCCAACCCATCAAGTAATACTGTCAAACGAGAGTATTTTTGCACATGGAAACTTTACCTTAATTTTTTGGGGTCATGACGACTTTGGCGTTTGGTAATGTAAATCAAATATTAAGGCTTCCTCCGACACACGAAAGTATTTTAAGCCGCCTTTGACATTGATAAAGATAGCTCAATAACACATTATGTAAGACAATATTTGGTATTCTAATAAACTGATAGTTTTGCCAAATGCCTTGTACCGGGAAATTGACGATAGTTTCCTTCAAATCCAGAGAAGGTGGATATATATCCCCCACTGCGTCATTTATATAGCGATCATCCACAGCGAGAAGATCGTCTATATAGCGTTTGGTGAATGAGGAGCGGGCTTTGAATTGATCGGTTTTTGAAATTACATAGGCAATAAGGTACCTAGAAATATTGGCATCATAAATCATATCAAATTCTTCTCGAATAAAAAGACATTATTTATATTATATTATTCTATGATATTTTCGTACTTGAACTATTGTAACGTTTTGTGGGGATATACATATGTTACTCATTTAACCCATTAATTATACTGCAGAAGCGCGCGATCAGGGCAATATCCTTTCCGACTAAACTGGCTCATACACTACCCCTGTTCAGAGAATTGAACTTCCTACCCTTACTCAAGTTGAACAAATATTCTTCCCTTCTTGTACATACATTTTTCTACAAGAAAGTATTTTTACCATTAAACTTCCAGGGCTATTTCACCAAGCAGTTTGATATACACCACCATCACACCAGAGGACAAATAACCAACTTGTATAGACCATTTTATCAGTGCAACTTATCGTTTTATACCGTCAAAATTACTGGATCACGAGAGTGGAACAAATGCATTGAATCTGCTTCTCTTTTCCGATCGAACATTACAACATATCTTCTTCAACACTGACCTATTTTTACAGTGCAATTATCTCAGATATATTCACCATACCAATCTATATTTTTTTCTTTCCAATGCCATGTATTATTTGTTACCTATGTATAGAATTTTAGGATAGAACAAACCCTCTGGGGTTTTATTCCCGCCAACTATTTCATTGTATCACACAGCATCTACTAGTTTCCCTTTAATTATCGATTTTCATTGGAGTGTATAATATATATATTACTTTATTTGGTGAATAAACATCAAAATCAAATCAAATTATCACTTATATTTACCATGAAATACATCCTCGTTCGCAAATTTACCATGTGTATGCAGTTGCCCACGTGTGTATAGTTGCATAGTGATCACATTTGCTTCTGGTCCGCATGTTTAGCAAAGGTATATTCACACAATGTGTAAAGTTGCTCAGCATGAAAGATTGGTCACTTGAAATCATAACAAATACACCATGCATGTGGAGTAAAACTTCGTAAATATCGCTGAATCAATTCTTAAATACCCTGTTCAGTGGAAAATTGAACCATCAAGTTGAACCACTCAACTCATCAAGTGATGCTGACAACCGGGAGTACTTTCGCACATGGAAACTTTTACCTCACTTTTTTGGGGTCATGACCACTTTGACATTTGGTTATGTTAATCTAATATCAAGGCTTTCTTCGAAGCACAAAAGTATTATAAAGCCACCTTTGAAAGTGATGAAGGTAGCTTGACCTCTTGCTCGTGGAATGCTTATTTTTGTTTACTCAATGGTAAGCTTGGCTTTTGACCTTTCAACTCAGAAGTTAAATAAAGATTGTATGTGCATGTGAATGTTTAGCAATCTTGATGCTCGTGATGTCACTGAGTGTAAAGTACGAGTTAAGCAAGACCATCTGCTGAGATTTGACAAAAACTTATATGAAACCACTCTACAGAAAATCATCTAGCATCACCAAGTATAGTATCTGTAATTCATTGATGAGTCTGTTAATAATTATCTATACCTCTGTGTAGGTACTATCATTTTAATTTGTTTGTGCTGACATTAATGTATCGTTGTTTTCTTTCACAAATAATGCGTATTAGTAGGTGTGCAACCTGCGTGCACAGAAACAATGCAATTGTTGGATTCATTCTATGCATTGTTCGTATTTTCCAGTCTTACACCTTAACGCAGACAGCAACTGGATTCAAAATTACACTACCTGTTGGAGTATATGCAGCTAAGATTACTCTGTCCATTACTCGAAACAATGGAAACGCGGTAATGGCAATAGATTCTATTGCTGTGTATGGCTGTTTCGAGGTCATTTCTACAACACCAACAACCACCACACCAACGACTACTACACCCACAACCACCACACCTACAACTACTACCCCCACAACTACTACACCTACAACTACCACACCCACTACCACGACACCCACAACTACTACACCCACAACTACTACACCTACAACTACCACACCTACAACCACCACACCCACAACTACCACGCCTACAACTACCACACCAACCACTACTACACCAACAACTACCACGCCTACAACTACCACACCCACAACCACCACACCCACAACTACCACGCCTACAACTACCACACCAACAACCACCACACCCACAACTACCACGCCTACAACTACCACACCTACAACTACTACACCAGTCCCTCCATGTACGGCGACAGAGGGAATGAGTGACCCTAGTATAATAGATATTGTGAGTGTCATCAGTGTCAACCCGTCGTCCTCTCCTGATGATGATTTAAGACCGGGTTCTGATAATTCTTATTTGTCGGACAGCAACCTGCTTAAAGTTGTGACAAAAATTCGACAAGGAGCTCTGGATTACGAGATCGGAGTGATAGAGGTCAAGGCTAGCAATGTGGTTAACGTGGATGCAGACCTCCGGTTCGCTAATGGTTCTTCAGCGGGGGTAAGTTACTTGTACACTTGTATAAACATGTCAGATTATCCCAAAGCCTTTATGTAAGAAAATATTTGGTAATATAAAACACTTGCATAGTATTGCCAAACGCAATGTACCGGGAATTAGACAAGATAATAATGTCAATCATTTAATATATCCTCTATCACACGCATAAGTATACGCACCCGTGTAAATTTGCACACTGTGAAAAGAAAATACACCTTCGTAAATTTAGCATGTGTATACAATTGCCCACGTATGTATATTTGCAAAGTGATCAAATTTGCATCTGTTCTGCATGTTGAGAAAAAATGTATTGTTCTGTATGAAAATCAAGATTCGCGAAAGCATAACAAATATAAACACCATGTATTTGGAGTAAAACATCGTAAATTTCGCTGAATCAATTCTTAAATACCCTGTTCAGTGGAAGATTGAACCATCAAGTTGAACCACCCAACCCATCAAGTGATACTGTCAAACGAAAGTATTTTGCAAACTGTAACTTGACCTTAACTTTTTGGGGTCATGATGACTCTGGCGTTTGGTAATGTAAATCAAATATCAAGGCTTCCTCCGACACACGAAAGTATTATTAAGGCGCCTTTGAAATTGATGGATATAGCTCAATAAGACATCGTAAATGTCGCTGAATCAATTCTTAAATACCGTGTTCATTGGAAAATTGAACCATCAAGTTGAACCACCCAACCCATCAAGTGATACTGTCAAACGACAGTACTTGTGCACATGGAAACTTTTACCTTACTTTTTTGGGTCATGACGACTTTGGCGTTTGGTAATGTAAATCAAATATTAAGGCTTCCTCCGACACACGAAAGTATTATTAAGCCGCCTTTGAAATTGATTAAGATAGCTCAATAAGACTTTATGTAAGACAATATTTGGTATTCTAATAAACTGATAGTTTTGCGAAATGCCTTGTACCGGGAAATTGACGATAGTTTTCTTCAAATCCAGTGAAGGTGGATATATACCCCCCCACTGCGTCATTTATATAGCGATCATCCACAGCGAGACGGTCGTCTATATAGCGTTTGGTGAATGAGGAGCGGGCTTTGAATTGATCGGTTTTTGAAATTACATAGGCAATAAGTTACCTAGAAATATTGGCATCATAAATCATATCAAAATCTTCTTGAATAAAAAGACATTATTTATATCATATTATTCTATGATATTTCCGTACTTGAACTATTGTAAAGTTTTGTGGGATATACATATGTTACTCATTTAACTCATTAATTATACTGCAGAAGCGCGCGATCAGGGCAATATCCTTTCTGACTAAACTGGTTCATACACCACCCCTGTTCAGAGAATTGAACTTCCTATCCTTACTCAAGTTGAACAAATATTCTTCCATTCTCCTTGTGCCTAAATTTTTCTACAAGAAAGTATTTTTACCATTAAACTTCCAGGACTATTTCACCAAGCAGTCTGATATACACCGCCATCATACCAGAGGACAAATAATCAACTTGTGTAGACCATTTTATCAGTGCAACTTATCGTTTTATACCGTCAAAATTACTGGACCACGAGAGTGGAACAATTTGTCGCCTCCACTCAAATGCATTGAATCTGCTTCTCTTTTCCGATCGAACATTGCAACATATCTTCTTCAAGACTGACCTATTCTTACAGTGCAATTATTTCAGATATATTCACCATACCAATCTATATTTTTTTCTTTCCAATGCCATGTATTATTTGTTACCTATGTATAGAATTTTAGGATAGAACAAACCCTCTGGGGTTTTATTCCCGCCAACTATTTCATTGTATCATACAGCATCTACTAGTTTCCCTTTAATTATCGATTTTCATTGGAGTGTATAATATATATATTACTTTATTTGGTGAATAAACATCAAAATCAAATCAAATTATCACTTATATTTACCATGAAATACATCCTCGTTCGCAAATTTACCATGTGTATGCAGTTGCCCACGTGTGTATAGTTGCATAGTGATCAAATTTGCTTCTGTTCCGCATGTTTAGCAAAGGTATATTCACACAATGTGTAAAGTTGCTCAGCATGAAAGATTGGTCACTTGAAATCATAACAAATACACCATGCATGTGGAGTAAAACTTCGTAAATATCGCTGAATCAATTCTTAAATACCCTGTTCAGTGGAAAATTGAACCATCAAGTTGAACCACTCAACTCATGTGATGCTGACAACCGAGAGTACTTTCGCACATGGAAACTTTTACCTCACTTTTTTGGGGTCATGACCACTTTGACATTTGGTTATGTTAATCTAAAATCAAGGCTTTCTTCGAAGCACAAAAGTATTATAAAGCCACCTTTGAAATTGATGAAGGTAGCTTGACCTCTTGCTCGTGGAATGCTTATTTTTGTTTACTCAATGGTAAGCTTGGCTTTTGACCTTTCAACTCAGAAGTTAAATAAAGATTGTATGTGCATGTGAATGTTTAGCAATCTTGATGCTCGTGATGTCACTGAGTGTAAAGTACGAGTTAAGCAGGACCATCTGCTGAGATTTGACAAAAACTTATATGAAACCACTCTACAGAAAATCATCTAGCATCACCAAGTATAGTATCTGTAATTCATTGATGAGTCTGTTAATAATTATCTATACCTCTGTTTAGGTACTATGATTTTAATTTGTTTGTGCTGGCATTAATGTATCGTTGTTTTCTTTCACAAATAATGCGTATTAGTAGGTGTGCAAACTGCGTGCACAGAAACAATGCAATTGTTGGATTCATTCTATGCATTGTTCGTATTTTCCAGTCTTACACCTTAACGCAGACAGCAACTGGATTCAAAATTACACTACCTGTTGGAGTATATGCAGCTAAGATTACTCTGTCCATTACTCGAAACAATGGAAACGCGGTAATGGCAATAGATTCTATTGCTGTGTATGGCTGTTTCGAGGTCATTTCTACAACACCAACAACCACCACACCAACGACTACTACACCCACAACCACCACACCCACAACTACAACGCCTACAACAACCACACCTACAACTACCACACCCACGACCACCACACCAACAACTACCACACCTACAACTACCACACCAACCACCACTACACCAACAACTACCACACCTACAACCACCACACCCACAACTACAACACCTACAACTACCACACCAACCACCACTACACCAACAACTACCACACCTACAACTACCACACCAACAACTACCACACCAACCACCACTACACCTACAACTA
>JAVTVY010026344.1:0-10259 GCA_036873755.1 Hanleya hanleyi | reverse complement strand
AGGAGAAATGCGAGTGAGTGAGTGGTCATATAAAGTCGTTTGTAAATCATTAGCCTCGGGCTGTATCCAAACACGAGTGTTGTCCTATTGAAGCTCTTATCGGGTAGAGCCAGAATGGTAGTGATTCGCGTGCGCATGCGCAATGAGGAGTAGTAGAGAAAGTGGAATTGCGGAGGTGCCGAATATGCCCCAGGCACTTCAAGGTTTTATGCATAGCAATACTTGCAGCGAGAGAAGGGGAATCCCACGCAACGCCTTAACGCCTATGTTAACGCCTTAACGCCTATGTTAACGCCTTAACGCCTATGTTAACGCCTTATTACTTTATCTTAACGCCTTAACGCCCTAGCATAACGCCTTGACGCCATGATGCAGACAGATGAGAAAGAAAGATCAACTCGTTCACAAGTTTTCATATAGTTTATTCTCCTCAATGTTACATCATACCCAAGCTGGGTGAACCGCGTTGGATATGTTCACAATTCGAGTACTCTTGTCCAATCAGAGGCCACCATTTGGCGCTGCATCTGTCATATTCGTTCCTGCCTGTTAGATGTATTCTCGGCTGCTCTTGTCCAATCAGAAGTCACCATTTCAGAAAGTTCAATCTTCGGCCATGTTCGCTCTGATCAGTTTGTTCTAATCGTCGCCAGGCAGGCCAGGATACTGTAACAGCAGCATGTCCTGGAACAGCAGTTTGCACATTTTGATCACATTTTGCAGGGCCTCGGTGGATGATAGTCCCATATCCTCTTCCAAATGACGCTTGGACTTCATGATGTACCTGTGCGTGGGGTCGCATTTCATTTCAAACGGTAGCAGGCTATACCGTTCATAGATGGCCGTGGCTGTTTTTGTGATGCATGGTCACATTTTTATGTACGACTGTTGTAAGTTATCCTGTCCGGCCTCTTCGATCGTCGCAGCGTGAGTATTAATAGCTTCATGCACAATACGATCCTAGAAGGTAGGTTCTTCCTCACTTCCCTGGGATGTAGGCTGACTATCTGAGATCAAGCTCTCCGTATCAGTAGATAGACTCTCAGCAGTATCTGTTTCGGTATTAGTCGGTGGACAACTTACAACAGTCGTACATACCTTACAGACTAGTCTTTTGTGTTAAATGCCGTCATTTTCATCTGACAACGATACAGCTCACCAATTCCCAGTGTACGAGTTGTCACAGCGAAACAGCTCACCAATTACCAATATACGAGTTGTCAGAGCATTTCCATCATAGCTCTTTAAATTTGTATCTAATTACAAGCGTCTAGTCCGTCATTCATAATCCAGCCGTCGTCCATTAGAGAATATCCGCGTCCATAATCCAAAGACCTATTCCATTTCCATATAACAGTATTAGCACCAAATTCAAAAAGACAAAAGTATACATAAACATAGGCTTGTTTCCTGCAAGAGAGAAGCGGTCAACAATTTTCAATGATGCCGGCAAGACATCATGATGTTCCAAAATATCAAATCCGTATCGTATCCAAATCCGTATCGTATCAAATGCCGGTGCTAGGGGCCGTGTGGTCATATCATCCAAGTTGCCACATGAACAGGTACAATAAAAGCGTACCTGAGATACGACACATATCACGAATCGTTAGATTCTTGGTATGTGCTTCAGAATAGGTTAACCGAAAGGCTATACTGTGAAGTCATGTGGCTCTGTCAGTATGTCGGCACCTCTTTCCACTTCCCTTATATGTGTTGTAATAAAAATGTGCCCCTGCATCACAAAAACAGCCATGGCCATCTATGAACGGTATAGCCTGCTACCGTTTGAAATGAAATGCCACCCCACGCACAGGTACATCATGAAGTCCAAGCGTCATTTGGAAGGGGGTATGGGACTATCATCCACCGAGGCCCTGCAAAATGCGATCAAAATGCACAAACTGCTGTTCCAGGACATGCTGCCGTTGCAGTATCCTAACCGTAACGGCTACTGTATCGGGTCAAAGCTTCAAAATCTCGATTTTTTTTTCTTATACAGTACACAGTCAAACCTACAACTTGGGGAATTATTAAATTATTGAAAATTATTTAATTATGAAAATTAGTGCATTGTAGTAAAAAAAAACATGACGTTTTAAAACTCAAGCCATTCGTGGTGCAGTAGTGCTGATTGGTTTTTGGCCATTTTGTCCGTTTAGTTTTTCGGCAAAAAGTGGTTTTTCTCGTTCTAATTTCTCTCTTGTTATTTGATGTACAAACATAAACTTTGGACACAATATTTCAATCATGTAGATCTTCAAAACCTTGCCTC
This sequence comes from Hanleya hanleyi, assembly GCA_036873755.1. Lineage (NCBI taxonomy): Eukaryota > Metazoa > Mollusca > Polyplacophora > Lepidopleurida > Hanleyidae > Hanleya > Hanleya hanleyi. The sequence goes on along the minus strand of JAVTVY010026344.1, from coordinate 7,984 downwards.
AAATTTTATAAGTTTGGCCCTGTTCATGAATTATTTATGATTTAGCGGAGAGGGGTCGAGTTTTTGTAGATTTCAACATTGCACGACGATAAAATAACTTCTAGGCCCTAACTAAAAAAAACTGAGGCAACCTATTTTTATTCAAATGGTAAAGTTCATTATTCCAAAAACGCAAGTTTGTTTGAAGAAAATTGAGAGAGTTATTAGCGCGTGATTTTGAGGACTATACTGTTCTAAATGACATCGGTTATCTTTAAATAAATCGATTCTTGTAATCAATTCGAGAAAGTTATTTATTTATGTAACTTCCTCGAATCAAGGGCTTTCCGAAAATATATAGTTTGTATGGATACAAAAAGCACTGCCCCGTAATTAAGCAAAATTGTGATACGTACACGTACGCAACTGAGACCAGATACCGTAGCCTTAACGCCTTATCTGAACACCTCTTCTAACGCCTCTAACACCTTATCGCATGTGTGGTACACCCCCACCCTGGTGTACCTTATGCCCATTCTGAAATGGCGACTTCTGATTGGACAAGAGCAGCCGAGAATACATCTAACGGACAAGAACGAATATGACAGATGCATCGCCATGTGGCGGCCTCTGATTGGACAACAGTACTTGAATTGTAAACATATCCAAAGCGGCTCCTCCACTTGGATATGATGTAACGTTGGGGAAAATAAACTATATGACAACTTGTGAACGAGTTGATCTTTCTTTCTCTCATCTGTTTGCATCATGGCGTCAAGGCGTTATGCTAGGGCGTTAAGATAAAGCGTTAATGCGTTAAGGCGTTGCGTGGGATTCCCCTTCTATCGCTGCAAGTATTGCTATGGATATAACCTTGAAGTGCCTGGGGCATAGTCAGTACCCCCGCAATTCCTCTTTCTCTACTACTCCTCACTGCGCATGCGTACGCGTATCACCACCTTTCTGGTTCTACCCGATAAAAGCTTCAATAGGACACCACTCATGTTTGGATACAGCCTGAGGCTAATGGATTACAAACGACTTTAATTTACCACTCACTCATTCGCATTCCTCCTCCTCCTCCACTTTGTCCTCCCCTCCTCCACTTACGCTGAGGTAACTCCACCAGGTAGCGAGTGCGTATATGGCCACCTCTTCCCAAACGCGCTCCTTTGCACTTCCGAATCTCCCCTTTCTGTACTACTCCCCGAGTGCGCAGGCGAATATCACTCCCAGTCTGTCTCTAGTCCACGAGTGCCTGACTAGTATACCTCACACGACCCCTTCGGACCAATATTGAACCACCTCGACACCAAAACATCCATTTCAATGCACTTTTTCTACTTCGCATGCGCAGATGGGCGGTATTTCCACTACACATCCATCCAGTCGGATGGTCCCCCACGAATGCTTCACAATTGATACCTCGTACGACCCAAGCGGATCACTATATGGGTCCACCTAGACCAAAAACGTCCACTTCGATCTGCCTGTCTACTGCGCATGCGTCATCAGCACTTTTCAAGAAAAATTCAACGCATGTCCTCGAGACCCCTCCCATCGTGTTCGAGACAAAGAAATCAAGGTGCGACACACCCCATAGTAAAATCCACAAAAAAGAAAAATGACCACCCCAATACTATACTACCTAATACTCCTCGAAACAGCCGCCAACAGAGTTATAGTCCCGTCAGAGTTGTATGGCGATGGCGCTATGATCTCAATTTTCGTATCATCCGGGTATCGGGGAATTTGCCCACTGGACGCCATTTTTCATGATCATACACAAACGGACCTGCACGGATGTTTTTTTTTTACCTTTTGCGAGCGATTGTACCACGCTATATTATATAAAACTAATGCATTCAAACCTCGGAAGACAACATGTTGAGATTTGCTGGTCCTCGATGACGTCATCGCTCAACATCGGGACACGGAGATTCCCCGTGGACAAACCCTGTTCTATTTATGGAGCATGGCGTCAGCTCTATTTATAGATAACCCGAATGGAGGAGTTGAACCGTACATGGTAATACTGCGTACTATAAGTCTAACTCCCAATGTATTCATGTATTTTTTCGTGGCTATACGGATCGACCATCGTGTATTCAACACCTATTCCGGGTCACAAATATCCTGTTCCTGCGCATGGACAGTCGGATAGCCACCGGCTCATGTTTCAATCCTGTCCGACCGTAAATAAAATTATCAATCGACCACCCCTATCAATCAGCCACCCATTCCCGGCGATTCAGGCGATCCCCCGCGTGTTTGAAGTGTCGTTGACATGGGACTATTTTCTGTCCTCGGAGGCTTCTCACCGGAAGTGTCCGCATGACCGCCAGACATGACCGCCTCACCGCGGAGGAATACTGCGGAGGAATACATCCCCGGAAGTGCACTCAATGACCTTTGCCGGAACTATCGCGGCCTTGACCTCTTGCATGACCTTTGTGACGTCAAACAAGCAGCTCGTAGACAAAACCGACTCACGGAGAATGAGTAAGAGCAAATTGACACTAATTGATCTTTGACCTCTGAGTGCACTTTGTGACGACACTTCCGGTTCCAGTCACGTGTCCGGAAGTGACCTTTGCCCCCTGCGCACCATTATTATCCGGTATTGTGCGCATGCACAGGGGTCAAAGGTCAGTAACGTAACGTCACAAAGTGCACTCAGCGGTCAAAGGTCAAGAGGTGTCAATTTGCTCTTACTATACTACTAGCAATGAACATTTAGCGCAGGTATTTATCCCCTTATACGACGAGCACGAGTCAACAGATTGAAGACAAAAGTACGACACTTAAACTCTCAGACTATACATATTAAGAGAAAATTAAGTGAAAGAAATAAATAACTTCAAACACGATACTATAAGCAGATTCAGATATCGAATATATCTATCCACGAACAATCAAAAAGCGAACTGGAAATTTGAAAGACTTTCTCAGCAATCGCCAAAAATATTAACACTTTCAATAACAATAGTACTTATTATCTACTTTATCTCGCGGATATCATTTGTTTTTAATCCAAGAAAGGTGGTTCTCCGCCATACAGTCCAGGAGACAGTTATAATCGGTATATAATGTATTACGAAGCTGCGCATCTGAAAACCCCTCGGCTCTGGGCGCCAGCCATTCATGACGTGTTCAATTTGAACCAAGATGTCAGGAACACCAAGCAGTCAAGTCACACATATACAGATTATCAAAAATTTTGCAATTAGAAATGACCCCTAAGGTTTCCGTCCAATCAGAGAAACCGGTATTCATTACATAAGTCTCTTGATGCATCGATGATGTATACCAAATTTTACATCGAGCATTTGAACGGTATTAGAGATAGAGATCATTAATGATTTTGCATAAATTAAAGATGGCCGCCCATCCTTTCCGCCACTCAGAGGAACTGATATGGTTATTCATACATGCAAGTCTCTTCATACATCGATGCTGTATACCAAGTTTCCTACAGAACACATACATGGTATCAGAGCTATACATAACTAAAGATTTTGCATAAATTAAAGATGGCCACCAAGGTTTCTGCCCAATCAGAGAAACCAGAACTGTCATTTGTCGTAAGTCTCTTGATGCATCGATGATGAATACCAAATTTTACATCGAGCACTTGAACGGTATCAGAGATAGAAATCATTAAAGAGGTAGTAGCGTGAATTTAGTTGTTCGGGTAAACTGAACAGCATGATCACTTGCAACATTTCCCAAAAGATTTTCAAGTATTGAAATCTCGTATTTCATATAGGGATCAATATTGTCAGATTCTTCAATTCGGTCTAGTGAACAACATGAAAATGGGAAATGACTGAGATGACGTCGGATAACGTGATCAGGTATCCATGACGTCACATTAGAAGCCGTCACAGTGCGATAAAAGTTCTAAGATCGAGTATGACGTTGCAAAGCATCACGCTCGGAATTTTCTGACGTCATCTCAGGCACTGGAGCCAAGTGCAGGTGCTGTTACGTTTTTCAGAGAATGTCAGAAGTGTGATTTCAATGCCCGTGATATTAAAAAATGAGGTCACAGAAACACGTTCACCATAGTTGCTTTCAACTACTGAATAACTTTTATCGAAATATGTTATTTGCTGAATATTTTTTAAATGACGCTTTTACCTCTTTAATGATTTTGCGTAAGTTAAAGATGACCGCCCATCCTTCCCGCCACTCAGAGGAACTGATGTGGTTATTCATTGCAAGTCTCTTGATACATCGATGCTGTATACCAAGTTTCGTATAGAACACTTAAATGGTATCAGATATATATACATATATCATTAAAGATTTTGCATCAATTAAAGATGGCCGCCAAGGTTTCCGCCGAATCAGGGAAACTGGTTTGGTCATTCCTTTGAAGTTTCTTGATGCATTGATGATCTATACTAAGTTTCACACTGAACAGCGAAATCGTACCCGAGATACACAAGATTAATGGTTTCGCATAAATTAAAGATGACCGCCAAAGATTCAACAGGGTTCTGGGACACGAGCATATGGATGTGCACTGCAAGTTTGGTGTTTCTAGGGTAAGACGTTCTAAAGATATCTTGGTAACGAGAAAGGTGTGACGGACAGACGGACAGACAGACAGACGGACGTACATGCCGATGACAATACCCTTCGGCCAAATTTTGGCCGAGGGGTAAAAACCAAGTTGGTTTTACCGCAGTTCAGAAACTGAAGGAGAGGCGCAATATATGATTGCATAAATATCTATTGAAGGATAAGCAAAAACAGTATCAGAGTCCATGCAGGGACGGTCCAATTGGGATAGCCGGGGTTAATTCCATAATCGCAGTCCATAAAACGTTCCAGGTCGATAATCATAGGAGAGCGAATTCTCGTGAAACAAAGTGAGACGAAAAATCCATATTGTATAGTCATTTGTGTTAATATAACTTGAAAAACAGCATCCGTATTAGCATGAATAATACGAAAGAATAGTCCATGGGCAGTCCGAGTCAAAATATATATCCAGTAAAAAGAGCGCAGCCCATCAGAGAAAGTCCGAATCAGAATCAGATTGGAAGTTCTTAACTTCCAAAATGAGAAGAAAACCTTTAATATTTATAGAAACACTCAAGTACCGTTCTTGGAAGGGAGGGTATTGAAAATATCAATGTCATCTGCAACGTTAATTAAGGTAGGGCGATAGTCCGCCCCATCAGAATGAAATTCTCCAGCCTTTTTTATTCCTTTTGGATTTCTCATGCTTCAAAGCAAGAGTGGTATCCACCTGCATACAAGAAATAGGCCCAGATAATCGCGTTTGAGCATCCACTTGAACAGCGACACCAGAATCAGACACGATATCTCATTCTTCTGAAGATCCGGCCGGATCTTTACCAGACCGTTTAAGGCCACTTGAATGAGATTTTTTATCCTTCTCAAATGGTATTTCCACCCGTACACCAGAAACGACACTGAACATCGGTTCAGTGAGATCTTGGGCATATATCAGATTCCTCTCATCTAATATATCATTATGTACATCCGATCCTTCAAGAGAAGGCATACCAGAATCCACAGGAACAATTTGTTTGAAATTTCAGTTTAAGGCAAGGGCGTAGACAAGTTGTCAGGTTTAGGGGGGCTTGAGAGGGGGAGAGTCTGAGAGGGGGGTATCCCCCCTCGCAGCTTAAGATTTTTTTTGAAACTTGATGGTAAATTGGCACTCTCTGGAAGCATCTGAGTAGTATAACATTGTAACAACTGAACCTTGATTTATGCCAAAATGTCTCATAACAATGACGATCACTGCAATGATATACAAGCTGAAATGATCAATCAGTCTCAGGTTTGCACTGTAATTCAAGTTAATCCTTAGACAATACTATCCTGCTCCCATAGCAGCGGATGGCTGCATTGACGCGTGGCTGAGCACATGAGCTCTGGCTGAGCACATGAGCTCTGGTTCATTAATCGGGTTGCTTTGCTATCTTTTTAAGATAGGAAATATTTTTAATCGATGATAACTGGGCTATTTTTGACCTGCAGTTGTCAGACTTATCAAAAATGTTAGCTTAGTGGTCCTCTCTTGGAATAGTAACTTACCATATTTACACAGCTTTTAAACCATGACTTTGGGTCTACTGTCTGTCCCGGATAATATATCTCGGACGTTTTCGGCGATATTTCTGGGACAATATATCGGACAACATTGAAGCTTCACACAGTAGATAAAAAATGCTAAATTTATTCCAAAATATCAAAAAAAATCCTTCCAGTAGTTCTCAATAAATCGCGAAAACAAAAATTAGATGGAAGATTTGTGAGTTATATTTTTGACGTCATGACGTCCAGCTTGCATGTTATAACAATGGCAGATCAAAGTCATCGTGACCCCAAAATAACATGGTAGGTATCGGTAATTTTCGTCAATTCTCAACAAATTTTAATGAAAGACAGGAATAAAATTAGTGTTTTTTTAGTTTATAGACTGTGAAGTTTCAATGTTGTACGATAAATTGTCTCCAAAATATCGCCGAAAACGTCTGGGATTTATTATCTGGGAAAGACAATAGGTTTATTTCTAGGATTTCTATATGAAAAGTATAGTTGAGAGTTTGTATATCTCTTGCTTGTGATTAAAAAATACTGAACAAATGACTGGGATCTCAACTGAAAAACAAAACAAGTTTATAGTGAAAAAGTTACGAAAAATTCTGCTCACAAGTAGTTTTGATGTTTTTCGTCCAAATAGGCGGTATTTGATTGGATTTCGTGCACAATATTCCATTCTCGGAGACGATCGCACAAGATTGAAGCCCGAAATCGTCAATCTATGGCTTTGGTCACTGATCAATTGCAATCTTATTTTAGGCTATAATACACTGGCGGTGATAAGTTTACTTCTAATACACTGGCGGTGATAAGTTTACTTCTCCGGTATTAATTGAATAAGATACGTGATCTTATATGCTATGTTAGCTTTCTTTTTCTTTCTTTCTTTCCTTTTTTCGTTTGTTTGGTTGTGTTTTTTTTGTTGTTTTTTTTTGTTTTTTGCCGGCCGTCAAAATTCGGGGGGGCTCAAGCCCCCCCATACGGATTTCGCGGCCCATCAACTCAATGTTTTTTCTTAATTCCACGTTACATTTCTTATTTGTGGTGTTTACAAGCGCTATATTAAAAAAAAAAAAAAAAAAAATAAACAAATGAATAAATAAGTAAATAAATAAATGGATAAATAACAAGGAGAAGGCGGAATGAGACACAAATAGAAGAGAAGTTCGTACGAATTCGTCGGTCAGTTTATGCTAAGGTTATTGGTAAACATGTGTTCATTATGTATTGTAGTCGCGTGAGTGATTCCTTCGTCTTCATGGTCTTTGCACCCCTTCATACACACAAAGCCGCCCAGAAAACATTGGGAGAACCATAGGCGGGTTCTTCCAGAAATCTGTGCCTGTAACAGTTGCTTGGAACGGTGTACAGGATGGCAGGCTGCATTCTATATTGCTTGAAAGTCAAAGGATCATATTCTGTTTTAAAAACTTTGGCATCTCAGGCGTAGAGCGCGTCGGGTCTTGTGGTTGGTTGATATTGTCAACAGGAACAATGACATTTTCAGTACGTTTTATCGATACTGGTCCGTCGGGTCTTCCCGTGACGTCTCATTAGAACGCACCGCGCACAGGCATTTGATAAGGGTCAGTAATGGATGGGTTGTCATCAGTCACCAATTTGTCTTTGTAATGATTAAAATGATATGTATGTGTAGTGTAATCGCTCTTCTCATGCTGTTATATATACCCCATATATATACTAATAGCAGAGCTAATAGTAACATGAAGTCAGTATGGATGGATGATCTCTGGCCTACAGTTAGTTATTCATTGATAAATGAATCACAATTGACCTTTGTGTCGGTGTAGTAAAAATAAAACTTTATATATTCAATATTGTTATAATGTTATATATACCCCATTCTTCTAACACGGAGTGAAGGTAAATCACTCGCCATCTTGTTTGAAATTCT
>JAVTVY010026343.1:0-10266 GCA_036873755.1 Hanleya hanleyi | reverse complement strand
AAAAGGCAAGACAAATGTGCGCTCGGTTCCTATTGACGTTCTTTGCATTTTGAAATGATTGATAGGGCATATCGGTTCAAGTATAGTATTACAAGTTCGAATGAGGTAGTTTGCGAATCAAGAATCAAAATGCCGGTAATAGATATTCCTATGTATACTCTGAGAATTGACGTATATAGTCCGAGAAATATTCACAGAATCAATCTAATTCGTCAGAAACGCCCTTTTCTCTTTGAGTAGGGCATTATCCCCCATGCACCAACCCTTTTGGCGAGGAATGTATGTCACAGTACCATAGAGAAACTTGCTTGGTACTTGATGGGTATATACCCATTACGACGTCGCCTGTATGGAAATTATCCGAAGAAAGGAGATCGTCTGTAATATAACATTTGGCGAGAGAAAAAATGAACTTTCAAATGATTATCTTTTAATCATTTCCGCATTAAGTCTTCATGAGAAAACATATATATGTATACCATAAGAGGTACACAATTGTCACAACGTATCTCTTTTATCGGTACCGGTCTATGTCGCGGTACCGGTCTATGTCGGTTGACTGATAGAAGAATGTGATTGACAGTTCATTGGAGGATTGTGACTGTATAGAAATCCAGAGACAACATAAATCTGTTGCGATATGACTTGGAACATTTCACGGTAGGGCTTAGAATTCGGAATATTATTGGATCTACCATCTCTATATATACAGATACTGGTTTTCAAAACGGAAACTATAAGTGGTCTTATCAACGCTAAAAACTGCCTTCTCTACACTACCATTTGTCATCTGTACACTGTAAGTAATCTTCTCAACACCATCCACAAAGGAACCGCTTCTGTTGTTTAGTCTGATCATGGTTGTCTCCCGAATAATTGGTACATAAAGCGAACTGTTCCGTTGCTATGGAAACTTTTGTCCCTGACACGACCAGCTGCCAATCAGATATGTCATATTTATGGAAATAACCAATTCCATGGTGGCAAACATTCTCTAACCTGCCAATCGCAGGCGGTTCGTTGATTCCCAGCCCATGTTTTATGTACAAGTCACCTGATAAGATGATATCAGGGTATTGGCTTCCTGAGACAAGCAGCTACTAGACACTGTTAGAAGGATTGGGTCGAATCGACCCAAAAAATACTAGTCGAATTCAACCCAAATATATTGGGTACAGACATGACGGACCCAAAGTTGTTGGGTCAACATTTTTTTTTGGGGGGGGGGGGGCATTTTGACCCAATGAATTTGGGTCGCAATGACCTAAAATTGTTCACTGGGCGGCATTTTTGGGGTCGAAATCGACATGGATATTTTTGAGTCGCCCTTCGTTGAATTCAAGCAAAACATTGGCGTTTCAAGGAGGGAAAATGTGATGCACGACCTGTATGGCTCTGCATTTAATGAGTGAATTGATTCAACGGCGCTGATAGATTATCCACCATACTATGGTCGAATCACAAGACTGCTAAATGACAAGAGAAAGACTTCAAATTTTAATACACATGTAAAAATATATTTTCAGTATGAAAAACACTGATTCATCTTAATTTAACGATACCTCATGTATGTCATCACATTTTCACATACATGTATACATATAAAATAGCTCAAGGGGGCATATAACAAAATCACAGACTTCACCAAAGAAGCCATAAAGGTACATCTATAAAATTATATTCACTAATCCATGGTGTGAGAAAACGTGTACTTCCAAGTTCAAATGATTACATGTACGCATCTCTGATCCACTAACACATTCATTGAATCGTTCGAATGTTTCAGTCAAAACAATACTAATTTTACATGTGTCAGCAATTCTCTAGTTTGTCACAGTCAAAGATAAATAGAAAAATCACAGAATGAATAAAACAGTGATGATTCTCAGTGTGTCCAGAACTCTCCAGTTCATCTCAAAGATATAAAAAACAAATAACGGCACAATTCAAACAGTGATGGTTCAGTCTGTCCGCAGCTTGCCAATTAAGGGGGTGGCATATGTTCAGCTACCTTTTTTCATAGAATCACAGGTGATCTGATTACTAAATAATAGGCAATACAGCAAACATGAAAAGATACCACGTTCATGTTCATATTGTCATGGCTTTCAAGGAATATCTTTCTTCTTTCAAAGAATAAACTGAAACTCAAAATCAGTTATAGCGTTTTGGGGGGGAGGAGGGAGGTGGGAGTGGGAGTTGAGTGGGGGGTAATAGGGGCTGTTCATTTCCTACACATACAAACTTTCGCCCTTAGGTACGGTTCAGTTCTGTACCACTCGGGTACCGTTCAGATTCATGTTGGCATAACCTCTAGGCAACCTGTTGATACTGCACGAAAATTGGTATCGTACAGTTACCGTACCAATCAGTTACCATGTGGAACTAAACGACAGGTTCTTTCCAATTACCTACCGGTACATGTAATGGATTGGTAACCGATTGGTAACCACCAGGATCCCAACTTTGCAGTATCGTACCTGTCCTACTAGTATTTCAGCGAGACAGCACTATAAATAGCAGCATTGGAACTGCTCTGTTACAAGTAGGTACACCCCCTTCCTCCCTTCCCCGTCGTGATAAAGCTGGAAAATTTTGAAATCACCGTTAAATCCTATTCACTCTCTCACTTCTACCAGTACCGTGCAGTCGCCAACAGGTACTGGCAGATAAACAGAAATGGATTGGTAGCCGTTCAGTAATGTGCCGTAACCAATCAAGGTAGGCCTAGTGATGTGTTACTGTATTGTTGTCAATATGTAACCAAGTGTGCAACATTGGGTATTATTCTGTCGATGTGCTTGCTAATTCTTGGCAGCTCTATTTCGTGCTCATTGTATTACAACTTGATTATCTTTCTCGTTCCGGTCATCATACCATTTCTGTCAGCAATAATGGAACATGCTGTGTTCACGGAGACACTCATGTGCCATCTCCCTCATTCTGTCCACCAGATCTAGGTTGTTGCTATGCATGTTGAACATTCAGACTTGGCGTGACAACAGAACATTAAACAATTATACCATGGCTCTAGGAGCAGATTTCACACGGGATCGTGTTGATTTGATAAACCGTTTATGGATCTGGTGACTGATTCAGCAATTTGTACCAATAGTACTTTAAGGTTCTATTTCCCTCCAGGATTGTCAGTGAATCAAATTACGATTCCTTGCCATGGGTTCGGGGGTTTCCATCCGAGTACTCACTGGTCAACTGATAAATGCTGTATCCAGGTCTCTGACATGTAGTGGAGTACGTGATCTCACTGGTACTTTTTACAATTAAACTCATCCTTAGAGCTCAAAATCATTTAATTGTGTTATTTTGTTAGTACATGTTTGATTTTTGCTGATTGCTGAGATGTATATATTATGCCTTATACCTTTAAATTACAAACAAACCGGAAGTTACATGTATATAAAATTACTAACTGAAACATATTACGATTGTGCATTAAATTTGATGATAAATGCGTCATAGCAGCTTAGCTTTAAATGAAATTTTAGTTCAATATTAAATGGCAACTCTTCACAGTCTATGCAGATTAAGTGATTAAATTCCACGATTTTACGACTAGTCACGGTAAAATTCTCGAACGATGACAAATGTACGTGCCATGACCAGTATTGGATTCACTTTGCTTATTCCTCCCCACACGATGAGGTTTGCTCCACGTTATTCACTGTAGTACTGCGATAATTCTCTTGAGATACTCCCTTACGACTCGTTCAACTGATTTTTTTAAACGACTTCCTATACATATTCGAGAGCAGGAAGTGTGACCGAATGGACGACGATGATTCGATAAAGCGCTGAAGTTTAATGTGTGCTTTGTGTATGAATAGTCCTCGGCTTGTCATGTTCTCCAGGTTATCTGTTCATTCTTCCCCTCTTTCGATATAGTTTTGATGGACGGAACAATTTTTCAGCTGCTGTAAAGTAAAAATCAGTTTCGAAACCATTACATTATAGTTTCAAGAAGAATGGGTTACGCGGGGACAATCTTTAAGAGCATGTTCTCATAATCTAATCCATATGTCTAGCAAAAATATGTTAGAACACAAGCTAATTTCCATTTTTGGGGGGTTCATATAATTTCAAGTGACAAGGGTGACATCGTCAAATTAACCGTTCAAAGGGTTGATTGTGTATGATCATTTGTAGACGATGAATAGTTAAATACGTCTTTCAAAGGATATTAATTTATTAACATTGCCCTTCCCCAAGTCCCGAGTTAGGCGACGTCAGACAAATGCATATTTCAAAACGTAAAACCAAACTTATTGTATCCTTATACGGTATTTTGCGTTAAGTGGTGGCACTTCTCTCCTTTGAGGAGCTTTAAATATGTCGGAGCTTTCCAAGGAGTGCCAAATATAGGATGCCCGATTATCTCATTCCCATTACAATTAACTGGGTACTTGAATAAAGCTTTGTATGCCTCAAAATGTTCTATAGGACAATTATCATGATAATATCATATAGAATTGTCTCCCACATAAACATTGACTTTAGGCTATAGGCTAATCTGCTAACCAGCCGATCTCTCGGTGTAGTCAAATATCTTCTAGGATAATCGTCGTGTTTGTCAGAAGATTGTGTGGGAGACGTCACCTGACACCATTAATCGGGTTATCAAAAAAAAAACTTTTCTCCTCAGTTTCGGATGAATCGATTGTTTGTGGAGAATTGACGTGCTATTCCTGAAAAATCCTCCATCGACTTTCCCTCCAGAAACACTAAAATCTTCTGTATTCTGAGCAGAAATAAAAATGAACGTCTGGTGGACGAATTTCTGTTCTCTTATTGACTCAACAGCAATTATTTAAAATTACCATTTCAAAACCCTTCCCTTCTCTTTCATCAAATGCTATCTGGACGACATTTTTGCTTTATGATAATCCCTATACAGGCGATGCCGTGAAGAATATACCATTTTTCAGTTATACCAGGACAATGACTAATTGTAACAGAGTCTCACTGATGCATCATGTCGCGTGCAGACATGACACTTCACTCAGGCACATTATCTTGATACCAGCCCAAGCAGCCCTAGCTTTATCCTCTTACATGTAATGCAGAGTGTTAAGCGAGGAAGCAAAAAGTTCCATTTGTTAAGTCTTTGGTAGGATCCGCAGTAGTAAGTGCGTCTATACGTACCCGCCCCGGACCTCCCACTTGGAAGCAGACACACTATCCGTTAGGCCTCAACAGTGCGGTCTGTAGATACCCACCCCGGACCTCCCACTTGTGAAGCAGACACACTATCCGATAGGCCTCCACAGTGCGGTCTGTATCGATAGATACCCATCCCGGACCTCCCACTTGTGAAGCAGACACACTATCCGTTAGGCCATCACAGTGGGGTCCGTAGATATAGTTATATAGGGTTATTCATGGCGTTACCATGCACAGTCACAAGCAAAGCTTGACCCAGATAAAAAATATTCTATAAACCGACTTGGAAATTCAATTAGAAAAAGAGTACTGGTCAGCGAAATGGGTTTGTCGATGTGAAAATAATTGTGTCTTGCTGGCATTGGCCAACATTATTGGTTGGTGAGATATATAACAAGTGGGGGAAATTAACGACGTCTGGCTATTTAAAAGCAACCATATGACTTCCTAGAAAAGTCTCCCGCGGCATCTCACATTCAGACTAGAATACGGAGGATTTCAAGACCTAGCCCTGATATCCCAGCTGCGCTTTTAATGCAGCTGTTCATGTGGAAACTATAAAGTAACAACACGATCTCTAGCATCGGCTTAAGCAGAGATAGATATGCAAGCTCGGAAGCTGTGATGACAGATCAGCTCAAATAATTAGCTCATCTGAAAAATAATTGATCAGCAATGAGGGCGTCTGATGGAGTAGCCTCCTCAACATGAGGTAAACATGGTAATTGCAAGAATACGATTGACCGCTTCTCTCTTGCAAGAAATTAATTTCGTCAAATAACTGATCGAATTGGCGATGTATAATTAATTGAATATATCCGTGTCCAGTCTTCTCAGTTTTCAAACATTGCGAAAGCTATTGTTCACGATTGCCTCCAATCCAGAAAGTCTATATTTTATTTCTAATTTCAATATATCGTAATTAGTTAATTCGCATGCCCTAATTAAAACTCGTGAATATAGTTGTGTTTGAACTCATCATCATGAAGGAGACGCAAAAGTGCATAAATCCACTGGAACATTTCTAAGTAGAGTTCTAATTGAAGGTTCACATGTACATGTAATACTGGTGGTCTGTATTGCCACTGGTAGTGGTAATAATGCTCAGTCCTACTTGAGTGTAAACACGTCTTCCTCCTACATGTAATTATTTTCTGTTCATAGCCCAATAGTTGGAGACATCAATGTCTCTCAGTATTAGTATGGACGTACTCACCATGGCTGCTTGTCTAGAATAGCTGAGCGCCTGAGGACGCAGTGTACCGCAATATCATAAAACTAATGTAGTGACTCTCTTCCTGACAAAACCCAGTTGATGGAGCCGACACATGTCTGATGAAAATGGGTTTTCCACGCATGCTTGACAATTCGGACATGTTCCCGCTTCTCCGAATGTTGTTTTTCGATAAGAATCTGTTGTTACATGAAAAGTACTACTTTCTGTATAAGTTGTTATTTGGCGATCCTACTAAATATTTTTGTCAGAAATTCAGCAATGTTGCGATCCAGGGTTCCGAGGAAAAAAACCCCAACATAATTAAAGAGTGTCTCTCACAAAACATCATTAACATCATTCGTTTCTATAGTATTCAGCAACGTCTACTGTCACATCTTGCTGGCATCAATGGACATACCCTCCCGAGACAAGGCGGGTCTACTGTCACATCTTGCTGGCATCAATGGACATACCCTCCCGAGACAAGGCGGGTCTACTGTCACATCTTGCTGGCATCAATGGACATACCCTCCCGAGACAAGGCGGGTCTACTGTCACATCTTGCTGGCATCAATGGACATACCCTCCCGAGACAAGGCGGGTCTACTGTCACATCTTGCTGGCATCAATGGACATACCCTCCCGAGACAAGGCGGGTCTACTGTCACATCTTGCTGGCATCAATGGACATACCCTCCCGAGACAAGGCGGGTCTACTGTCACATCTTGCTGGCATCAATGGACATACCCTCTCGAGACAAGGCGGGTCTACTGTCACATCTTGCTGGCATCAATGGACATACCCTCTCGAGACAAGGCGGGTCTACTGTCACATCTTGCTGGCATCAATGGACATACCCTCCCGAGACAAGGCGGGTCTACTGTCACATCTTGCTGGCATCAATGGACATACCCTCCCGAGACAAGGCGGGTCTACTGTCACATCTTGCTGGCATCAATGGACATACCCTCCCGAGACAAGGCGGGTCTACTGTCACATCTTGCTGGCATCAATGGACATACCCTCTCGAGACAAGGCGGGTCTACTGTCACATCTTGCTGGCATCAATGGACATACCCTCTCGAGACAAGGTGGGTCTACTGTCACGTCTTGCTGCATCAATGGACATATCCTCTAGAAACATGGTGGGGTCTAAAGTCGCATCATGCTGGCATCAATGGATACACACTCTCGAGACAAGATGGGGGTCTACTGTCACGTCTTGCTGCCATCAATGGACATACCTGCTTGAGACAAGGTGGGGGTCTACTGTCACGTCTTCCGGCCATCAATGGACATACCCTCTTGAGAAAAGGTGGAAACCTACTGGCACTTCTTGCTGGCATCAATGGACATACCCTCTCGAGACAAGGTGGGGTTCTACTGTCACTTCTTGCTGCATCAATGGACATATCCTCTAGAGACAAGGAGGGGGTCTACAGTCACGTCTTGCCGGTATCAATGGAAATAGCCTCTCGAGACAAGGTGGGGATCTGCTGTCACATCTTACTGACATGAATGGACATACCCTCTCGAGACAAGGTGGGGTCTACCGTTACGTCTTGCTGGCATCAATGAACATACCCTCTCGAGAAAAGGTGGGGGTCTACTATCACGCCTTGCTGGCATCAATGGACATACCCTCTCGAGACAAGGTGGGGGTCTGCTGTCACGTCTTGCTGGCATTAATGGACATACCCTCTCGAGACAAGGTGGGGGTCTACTGTTACGTCTTGCTGGCACCATTGGACATACGCTCTTGAGACAAGGTGGGGTCTACTGTCACGTTTTGTGGGCATCAATGGACATACTCTCTCGAGACAAGGTGGGGTTCTACTGTCACTTCTTGCTGCATCAATGGACATATACTCTAGAGAGAAGGAGGGGGTCTACAGTCACGTCTTGCCGGCATCAAAGGAAATACCCTCTCGAGACAAGGTCGGGGTCTGTTGTGAAGCTTTCCTCTACCCTTGTCATGAATGCTATTGTAGGCCCCTCATGGTCAGTAAGCGTGTCAAATATCTGATCGCATGCCGCAAATATAAGAATGACCAGTCGGAAGCCTCGAGAACAACGCAGATTCCCTCCGACTCTTAACACAAAGTTCTTCACACAATGTTTTTCGACGGAGTCCGGTATCGCTTTGGCTAGTCTATTCCGTTCTGTGTGCTTTCGCCTTCCTCTGTGTTGCCTCGTATATGACGGCAACAACCGAAATGTGGAGAGTTACGTAGCCAATGCCGATTCTTCATGTAATTGACTGAAAACATACGATTCTAAACCGATGGAATCAATTTCTCCTGATGAAAATTTCTCCTGATTATTTTGTATGTGATTAGATTATATTGAAGCTCCAGATTTAAGGCTTATCACATAGGAACCGGGTATTAAATCTGACAGATAAAATTCGTGTTCAAAGCTGACAGTGACCCACGTTCGTATCGAGAGGTCCGTTGGAGATGAAACAGCGCCGGATGGTGAAGAGAAACGAGTTGTTACACCTGTAAAATAATTATTCAAGCGTAATTAAATTTTTCAAAGAATAATTATTATGCAGAATAAGCGTTTTGCGCATTCCCCGTTTAAACTCCATCGCCCATCATTTTTGACATTTCTTGCTTTATATCGGTATAGAGAAAAGATATCCAACTGTACTGGTTTCAAAGAGTTAGATGTATCTCATTGTGGTTCTTTGGGTGCATTTACATCAAGTTATAATGTTCTCTGTATGGTCCAAGTCAAGCGGATTGCGAAAATAATCGCCAATGATCTCGCTACGATCGTTGTTTGCAAGCTGATATCTCCAGAATGAGGTCAGTAGACCTCGAAAGTTTAGGATATATATTGAAATGTACAAATACAGTCGCCATTTTATTCATCTTGATTATTCTGCCACCAATGTGTGGTGGTTGTTGTCAGAGTTTAGAATCTTGGACAGAAACCATCAATTAATGATTCTGGCATGTATTGTCAATTATATTTCTATTGTGCACCATGTTTGTAAAAGGTTGTGCAGAACAGTACGTCTCTTTACGTTTGGGTGCTATGTAGATAAATCTGCTAACCAGTCAGATGAATATTCCTCTGCCTATGGAGTCAATTATCTTCTTTCATAATTAGATGATAATTAAGTAAACGAAAAGTCCTGATTTTCCCCTTTCTTCTGGAAATGACCTGGTGTCCCTGGGAATTGTCCATCGACTTTCTCTCCAAGAATCGGCAAAACAGCTCAGCGTTCAATTGCATAACTATAGATATCATCTTACCCATTCCGCAATGGAGTTATCAGTAGAATAAACATTCAGTCGTGGAATTTAAATCTAGGACCAATCGTATCGTTCACCAGAAATATTGGCTTTCCTTTAAACGCTGATTGGGCGAACAATGTACCAATTATAATACTTGATTATACCAGTGTCCATCACTCGGAATCTCCAAAGAGGTGATGATAACTGTTATCAAGACAATAAGTATAAATATGAAAGACAATTGCTATCTTTTCCTCGAAATGTGTATTCCGTCTGCTTCTTATAAAATGCCACTACCTCGTTCTGCCCTAATTATAACTTGTGTAAATTAACAAAGTTATCAAAGACATCTATTCTCAAGATTATATTGCATACAACCTCTCATCTATTCTCAAAGTAAGATTGCATACAACCTCTCATCTATTCTCAAAGTAAGATTGCATACACCCGCTCATCTATTCTCAAAGTAATATTGCACACACCTGCTCATCTATTCTCAAAGTATTATTGCACACACCCGCTCATCTATTCTCAAAGTAATATTGCACACACCTGCTCATCTATTCTCAAAGTATTATTGCACACACCCGCTCATCTATTCTCAAAGTAATATTGCACACACC